>JAZHYW010054969.1:0-19868 GCA_037355805.1 Ixodes ricinus
GGAGTCTCATCGGTGAAGGTTATACCAATGCAGCTTTGTTGGAACAGTGTCATAATGGTGTTGGGGCATCCGTCTTCATTTTCATTAATCTCTTGTGGTTGCATAAAATGAGAAAATCGTCCACATATCTAAGGCCACCCGCTATGCGTGTATCTTTTAGGACCTCCTAGATGGCTCGTCCACACATGGCAAGAAAAATATCACATAAAAGTGAAGCAACTTGTGAACCAATACACACTCCGCTTGTTTGCACGTGCTGGTGTTCTTGATGAGCTACTGCAGTTGCTGACAGGTAAAATTCGTAGGATTTCAAGAAATGACCTAGAAAGCTCATCTCTGGATTATTTTAGAAATTGAAAAGGCCTCTTTCTTCGATAATGGTTTGGATTGGTTGTGGGAGGCTTGTGTGCGGAATAGGGTAGTTGCATGTCTTGTACATCTATGGAGAACCCGGAGACTATGGAAGTGTCCTGTTCTTGACGAAAGGATGTCCCATGTTCCTAGTTTTATATTCGAGAAGGGTCATCGATTTGTACATCGGAGAGTTGTTGGGTCAAAAATTTGGACACGCAGACCTGCCAAGTGGTTCGTTCCGAGATGGCGGCCCAAAAAAGAACTCCCGTCTTTATGAGTCTTGGCCAAAAAAAAACATTGATAGTAAGCATTTTTTTTGCCGCTTTGATCTTGGTCATGAGACCGGTTCGTTGAGTGTCACCGAGCTTGAACTGAGGATGGCTCGTTTGCTGCTCCGGACGGTGATTGTCGACTTGAACGAAATTCTTGGTTATGGCCAGGTGAGGCTTTTTTCTTGCATACATGTCTGATGTCAGGGGAATGACGAAGCCACATTGCTTGTCTGAGACGCATAAGTTAATTTGTTCGCTTCTCAACTCTTGTATAACTGATTCCAAAGTTCACCTTGGCCTGGGTCTGGTGGTTTAGGCTAGCAAGAACTTGAAGTCCATCTTCAATGATTTCTGGACATGTCTTGTGGGGCTTTGATGGCTATTTGGCGTTTACAAGAGCAACTTATCAGCAGCCACAAGCTTAGGGGCTGAGTCGAATTTTGGTCCTTTTCAGCTTTATGTCTTGCTCTGGGTGATATTGGTAGGTTTCCAATAAGATGGAGTGGAGTTCTTTCCAGGTCAGTCCTACCTTGTCGATGAAAATACAGTTGATGACGCCGTATTGGAAGGTGGTCCCTAACCCACAAAAGTTTCGTGATGTGATTGGTCATGATGAAGTGATTAGAGAACTCTTTGGGGTTGAACATTTCAATCGTAGAAAGTCGATTAAGAGGTGTACCTGGCACCACTTTCCGAATACAAAACTCGGAAGATGTGATACCCTTTCTTCAAGAACAGGGACACCTCCTAGCCTTCGGGTTCTACACAAATGTACAAGACATGTACTATTCTGTTCCACACACAAGCCTCTACAAGTCAGTCAAACCATCATCAAAGAAAGAGGCCTTTTCAATTTCCAAAATAATGCGAGGATGAGCTTAGGCCATTTCTTGGAAATCCTACAATTTTACCTGTCAGCAACTGTAGTAGCTCATTAAGAACACCAGTACGTGCAAAAGAGTGGGTGGTATTGGCATCAAGTGGCTCCACTTTTATGTAATATGCTTTCTTGCCAAGTGTGGACGAACCATCCAGGAGGTCTAAAGGTACACCATAGCGGCTATCTTTAGATATGTGGACGATTTTCTTATTTTATGCCCCACAGAAATTAATGAAAATGAAGACGGATGCCTCAACACCACTATGACACTGTTCCAACAAAGCTGCATGGGTCTAACCTTCACCTAAGAGACTCCTGTCGACAATGCCATTCGGTTTCGGGATTTAGCTTTGACATTCCAAACAGGGCATGTATGTTGGAAATATCAAGCACAATCGGGGAAGGTATATCTTCCTTAGGAGTCGAAACATTCAAAGAACGTGAAACAAGCTGTGGCGATTTAAGGTCTCACAGTAAGCCCAAAGAAATCATGTCCGCATAAGTCCAACGAAGTTTTAACACCCAAATGTCTCGACATCATAACGCGGGGTACCCGAAGCCCATGATGGCCTCCATCTGTGAAAATATGCCGCACCATCAAGAGGAATAATGTTACGACTCAACGTACAAAGAGACCCAGACCACCCTTGTAGTGATCCCCTATAATCTCGGGGTACCCATTAGTAAAAAAAGATATGCGAACCGGCAAAACGTGAAAGTTTTCTGTTCGGCGTCTAATAAGGCTTATTCTATGTAGCCGCAAATATAATCAAGCACCCATCAACAACAAAGAGAAGTGTAACACCGGGCACCGAACACAATACGCTCCCTGTGAAAAGGAAGTTATATATAGCATACCGCTAACATGTGGGCGCTGCTACATCGGACAGACCGGTCGATGTATTAACGACCGAGCACGCGAACATGCAGCAAGACTAGGAACCTCGCGGGACCGACATTTAGCTGCTCATTGCCGGACACGCCTGCGTAAAGCAGAGCTCGACCATCTTCACCTAATAGGACACCATAAAAACCAGGTTGCAAGGGAGGTGTTGGGGGCCCTTGCTATAGACAGAAGATGACAAGTGCGTGAGCATCCCTTCAATCACCTTGCAAGCCAAAGAAAATCTTTGCCTACGGCATCCATCCTGGGTAATTGATTAAAATCAGGAGAGAAAAAAAAATTAAAAAAAGGATAACAGCAATGGGAAAGAAAAAGGAAAAAGGTGGAATGGATATAAATTAATAGAAGAAGAGGAAGATATAATAAAACTAGTTGGTAGTCCTTGGTCGGTTCGCCATTCTTTCTCTATCCCCTCCTTCCTTTGTTCAGGTGGTTTCCTCAAGGCGTATTGTGAGACACGACAAAAAAGATTTAGAAGCGTATTCTAGCTGTAAAAGAGCGATATATGATTAGGTATAGACGTACGTGATTACACTTTGAGAATAACGAAAACAAGTAGAGTATATTTTTATTAATTTTTATTTGCAGTAGTGTCATTATATGGCGCGAAGTTCGGCAAGGTTTTGAAATAGTATTGTTTTTCCTTCAAATCCCAGAATACATCAAAATCATGGCCCCAATTGGAGCTGATGGTGACATTTTATGATGCGACGTTATTTTAGACAGTAGTGAACAAATATAGACATATATTTCGTATTGTATTCGTACAGAAGAGGTTACTCACGCCTAACAAATTTCCAGTGATATTTTTAATTTTTTTTAAAGTACGGTTTACTGCTGTGTTTTTAGACGCCAGGGAGTCGAAGGTTTCATCACTGGTGATTTTTATATTGTTCTTTATTCGCGTTTTCACGTTCTTCACGTTGTGGCCGTTTCCAGTCACCTACATTTTAAAGCTTTTCAGGAAAAAATAGATGCCTATATCTTCTTAAAATATTTCTATTTTTAAAGAAGCAAATTTTGCAAGCAATATAAGAGGCATAAGCTGCACGGAACTTAGCGCAGAATATTCAGAGGGCGATTATATGCAATCTCCACTCCAAGAAGCAATGCCATCTTCAGCAATTCAAAGTAGCACCATCAACGGTTTCTGAAATTCTCCAAAAGGAACAGGCTCAAGGAAGTGTCACTAGTTGGTACTCCCCAAGGCGACCCAGGTCGACGACCCACCTGGTCAAGGACCTTTGTTCGGTCGAGCCACACAAACCCTCGACTGCCCGCCATCAAGGTTTCCAATATTTATCTTGGGAATCGGGCTTCACTCTGCCTCCATGCCACGTGAGATGACATATGACGGCTGCTAGACTAAATGACCGTAGGCCAGCTCAGAAGCCAATGAGAAACAAAATGAACCAAGCATCCAGGTTGAAGTTGACAAGGAGTACCTCAACAGGAATCCTGACCAAAGAAAGAAAATTTTTTGATCGAACGAGTCTAAGTTTATGCTGTTTGGTTGCGATGAGAATTCAATACGTGCGTCGTTCAAAGATCTTAGATTTCATTGCCACTATCAGCTGCTTACAGTGATCAGCTAAATTCACATATTTGTCTTTCTAATAAACCAATGTTTCGATTCTCTACTCGTGTGATATCGGGCCCCTTCACTGGATTCGTAAAGTGGTGATGAAAGAAGTTGATAAGGGAATCATTGAGGAGCTCATGCTTCCCTGGGTATGAAGAAATTTCGACCGTGGCTACGTATTCCAGCAAGACAACGACCCCAGAACTCATCTATGCTTGTGAAAAATTGGTTCAGAAAAAAACGCTGCACTTGATGGAGTGGCCGGGTCAGTTCCTGACCTTAATCTAATCGATACTTTTTTGGAAGAGTTGGATCGTCGCCTGAAGAAAAAGAAAGCCAGCAACACAGAGCAGACGTTTGATCAACTGCATGAGGAATGAGCTAACCTGGGCTACATGGTCTTAAGCTATTTGTTGGACTTTATGGCTTATGGGTGTCAAGTGGTGATCGATGTTAAGGGCTTCTTTACGAAGTCTTGACCAGCTCAAGTTCAAATATAGTTATGGGTTTACACGGTGTCCTAGTTTGTCACAACCAGATTGTCGACGATATCCTGTTGCGCTGCTGTAACCAGTTTCAGAATACTTTTTTATTGAAAAATAGTTCACATTTAAATTTCATTAAAAGTTGAACCATATAAATGTGTTAATACACGGTTACATTACAATTTGTATGCCTGTATTACCTTTCTCATTGTTAGCCACGTAAAACGGTTACATCATATATTTTTGTTCACTACTGTACGTTAACGTTGTTAAAGTGTAACTGTCAATGCATCAACGCAGACATTTAACTACTTAGTATTGGGTGAAATCTTAGTAATATTGGCTGTACTGACTCTAGGTTTACCTTTGCAGCAAGCGACTGTAGTATTTTCATGCTGGACATGAACGATGCTACCGCGTAGTTTCGTTTAAACATCTGCTAGAACGCGTACTGGTGCACGCGCAGTGCGCACCTTCTCAGCTTCAGCGCAGAACACCAGGGTTCACATAGCAAGTACCTAAGATATATTTCAGACGCATGTTCAAAGTGCATAGCTTGCATACACTCATACGTCAAAAAGTAACCGACATTTTAGTGGCGGCAATTAACAATTTTTCTCTACTCTTTCCCTCCATAAAGAACAGGCTACGTACAAGAAGAGGGTGGGTTCATTATTAGGATGTTGATAGTTTTGTTTAGCGGAGTCAAGGCTTTATTACCGCAGTTTAGCATGACAGAAACCAAACAAACGAAAGCGAAAGGGAATGAAAACAAACAAAAAAGACGTTCGTTCATAATCATTCGTTTATGCGCAGCGTCAGGCTCTCGTGACGTGACCCAGTTCTGCAAAATGAACGTTGACAGTGCAGCGATATGAATAATGCTATCAACGCTTTCTGGTCGTTTAAATGCAGCGACCCGACCACAAACACCGCGTGTATACTAAATGGTGCTCATTTGCATTGTACTGGAACTAGAATCTCGCCGTTGAAAGTTCATTTGATTATAACGCCCGACGCTGACTTTGACGTAGATGAGTGTTTGTTGGCAGTGTGCTACAGTTGTAGTGTTCTAACACAGAATGCAATCAAGGGCTACATTTCGCGCAAAAATATTTACGTTCGAGTTTAACGAAAAACAGTCGCTCGCAGGCCATGGCTACATAAGGCTACATGTGTAAGTTTTACGTAACCTTGGCCCGCGAGTGTAACCGATTAGCATCGAAGTAAGCGTTGCCCCACTACGCGACGAGCTGCAAGTAACATTCTCACTCGATATCGTCTCGTGGTATCAAAGTTTGTTAACAAAAAAGCTAGAAGCGCTTTTCTTTCTTAAACAATTTTAATGATAATTTTGCGGTCGTGTTTGGCCGCAGCCGCAATTCGACTTCGATTAGTATTCGCATGACTCCTCTCACTGTCATTATCAGTCACGTGTTTTTTGTTTCCCAAAAATCGTTTCCAGCGGGTGAATTATAAGAAAAAACAAAAGTGCCGAGTTATGAAATTTTGCCACCGTGTTCCAAGCGCTGCTGCTACATTAAAGTGAAGTCTGAGTGTACAAAAATGAGTAGTTATTTTTCATAAAAAAATGTCTCGCGTGTTTTTTTTTGTTTGTTTTTATTTGACATTTTGTAACACAGATTATTTAAAAGGAGCCGCACAACTCATACACCCTAACAAAGACACGGAGTTTTCTCCGCGGACATGATGGTAGCCAATTCTCTGCTGACACACCCCAAGAATGTTGGGAGCGTGGTTTTGCTTAATAGATATGTACGCTTCGATCATGCATGCAGCTTTTTCTTTTTTACAGCGGAGCTGTTAAGAGCTGAGGTTCCCCAGGATCGTGTCCGTGTATGTCGACAGAAACCTACCTGGACAGCTACCGCCATCTATAAGTGACGGCGGCAAGCACACAACCCGTATGGTTTCCGCCGTCGCTCGTAGATGGCGGCAACCTTTCCAGATATACTAGAAGAATGGATAGTTGGGCGCGTTGGTGGGAATTCATCATAGGAAACAGCGCGAAAAACAGACGACGACGAAGAAGAAGCACACAGTGTATCGAGTACAGCTCCGCTGGTCTTGCTTCTTTACGAGAGTGGAAAGGCTGAACGTTTTCTTTGTCTTTTCATGACCAATGAGGCGGTAAGAAAACCCGGATTATAAGACACGGAAACACCGCGCGGGCGCATGATCGCACCGCTAGCCATATCTCCCGCTGCACGAGGGGTACTTTTAGCGCTCCCTCAAGTCTTTCAAAGTTCACTGACTTTATGTTTGTCGATGACGCCCGGCGAGTTTCAGATTGAAACCGTACGTTTATTTCCACCAATTAAAACGTTCATTAACATATTTAATTAGCCGACTCGTCGCGACGACTATTCCTCTATATTATGTCCCGCGTAGCCGTATTCAACTCACCTGCAAGAACCAAAACCAATATAGCGTTCGCGGCTATTTTTAAACCAGTTTGTAAAATAAAAAAAAGCACCCTTACTCTGTGAGCTGCGGTTAGGCCTAGTTCCAAATTGATTCGCGTGGTTTAATTGATGTATTACTGCCTAGTCGTTCCAAAGACAAAAAAAGCGAAATATAACAAAGACATAAATATATATATATATATATATATATATAAACCACAGCCGTTTCTGAAAGAGGAACACATAATCGACTTTTGCGATTTTTGGCCGAGGTCATTAAAACTCTTCGAAATAGCACCTGCGTTTTTGTATCTTGCTGTGAGTTATGTTTCTCTGGATTTAATTTATTTCTTTCAGTCTAACTATTCGTCTTACTGCTTGTCTTTTTTCCAAAGGGAGGTTGAAGCTTTCGGCGCAAGACTTCGAAGATTGTTCGCAGTCTCATCTGCGGAATATGCAGTGTTTTACCCGAACTTCTGTTGTGTTTGTGTGTCCCTGCAAAAAAAAGTTGCCCCCCTTGATTAAACGTTTTCACGACCCTCTGCTTTCACCGATTCGGGGAGATTGTTTCAAAATTTTGCACTTGTTTCTTAATTTTGTCCACTCCATCTAGGGGTGAAACCAGTTTCGAAATTAAACGAACAGCAGAAAAAAAGAAGACCAGACAATTTTATTAATTCCAGACGAATAAAATGTCTAATTTAAAGTATTTGAGTGAAATAGAAATAGTTTTGCTCCCTGAACATAACACAAGAAAATCCTGTTACGTCTCAAAACAACTTCCATGTCAACCCCCCCCTTCCAAAAAACAAAAACAAAGCGGGTTATATGCAGTTTTACCAGACATGTACACGTTACCCAAAAAAAGTAACTAAATACCGTTACTCGTTACTCGCTCAAAAAGCAACTAAATACGTTACTCGTTACCGATTCTCAAAAGGAACGCGTGAGTTACCTCAAAAGTAACGAGTTACTTTCCACGTTACTCTGACGACCAAATACACAACTGTTTTTGTTTCATGGTTTATTGCTTTCTTTTTAGTAGTCATTGCCCTTAAGCAGCAGCTGCCTGTCGAAGTTTTCATCAGTTACGTTTCCCCGCTTCCTTGAAAATACATCTCCGGCGACGCTGAAGCGCCGTTCTACTGACGCGCTCGAAGGAACGGCAGTGTTGTGCTTCAGGAATATCTGGTGAATCTTCGGGAACTGCGCCTTCATTGAGGACAGCGGGTAATGTGTTATGTGCCTTCCCGTGTTTGCAACCTCCGGGTTTACATTCGGTCCGTACCCGGTTCTAGGAGGTTCAACCAACGAACCTTATCTGTTCGTTGGGTGAAGGACATTCCCAGCAGTGGAGTTAAATACAGCAACGTTTATCGCTGGACAGACAGACCAGTCGAACTGTTCGACTGACGTGTTCGGCATAAATGTTGCTGCACTGTCATACTGTTTCGTGATTTTTCGGGTTGCCCATCTGCCTTTGTCGCGATAGAGGCATACTCAGGCTAGAATAAAAACAAGGCCGTTTAAGCGGTGTTGTACACGTTACTCCTCAAAAGTAACGAGATACCGTTACTCGTTACTTGGCCTTAAAAGTAACTAAATACCGTTACTCGTTCCTTTTCTACAAAAGTAACTAAATACGTTACTCGTTACCGAAAATAGTAACTAGGTACAAGTAACTCGTTACTTGTAACGCGTTACGTACATGTATGAGGTTTTACCATGCGCTAAAACATTTACCGACCCATGATTTTAAATGTTCGTGAACACGTGTACGAGCGTGTGGGCGCAAAAGATGTGCCACGTGTTTTCAAAAAGTGAAGCGTGCCTTCGAAACAGACGATCAACCATAAAGTCAATTGTGTTGCAGTTCAGAAAACAACGCACGAAAGTTTTCACCCGTTGATTAAACAGCGCTGCGAAGCATTCCAGATAACGACACAGGAATACAAATACGACGCGACACACATAAATAAGCGCAAACTGTACTTGAACTTCACAAGTTCTGCGGGATGCCTTTCTGCTAGGGTTTTTGTGACACATTATAGTCTCCCTGTTTCTGTTCGTGACTGTCAGATTTGTGATCTCCCCTTTTTCTCACCTTTTTTTTTGTTTTTCATGCCTTGCTCTCTCTTGTATCACCATAATTCCCCGCCTTAATTCTAGCTCCCAAGTTATGTAGTAACCGGTGCCAAATTGACAACCTCCGTCACACTGGTCATACATCATACGCCATGTCCTGTATGCCACTCATCTTGCTGTCTTAGTTTTTTTTTGTTTGCGTATATCCTCATTATGTACAAAGACAGTATGCAGACAGTAGGGAGTTTTAGGAAACCGTTTTTGGCACATCCTCTACGGTACGATGGGCCCTCCGGTACGAACTGCGCATGCGCCACAGCATAAGACTCGCACATGCGCAGTGCGTACCGGAGGGCCAATCATACCGTATCAGATGTACAAAAACGGTTCCTGAAATTCTCTAGTGTCTGAGGCGTGTTTCTACCTTGCATGACGGTTTTGTCACATTGGCCATACAAGAACTGCTCATTGACATGTTCGAAGAACACATATGTATAAAAGAAACATGCTTCGAATAGCCATGGAGCGTGTCCGCAGGCAATCTTGTCATCGTGTCTGCAACGGACACCGTATTTTTTATATTTTGTTTTTGTATGATGTTTGGGCAGTGTGACTGCTCGTACCAATCTCTCCGCCAACTTTATTTACTTTTTTTGCCTCTACCTCGGTTGAACCAGCACATGCATTCTACGAATGAATTAGTGCTGTGAGGCTTGTCTATACAATAAGGGGGCTAAAGGCTTAGATTGCGGCACGTTATACTGCATGAACACAGCTTCTGGTCTCTGCGATGTGGGCGGGCAATCTCAGAAACCTCACTACTCGCTCATTCACACTGGAAGCGGATCCGCGTTCGCAAAGCGGTTGCGAACGCGGTTGTATAAAGATCCAGTACAATTGCACGCGCACTGGATGTCATCGAGTGCGCGTACAGATTGCTGCTGGATCACTACTCTAACCGCGTTCGCAACCGCCGCTGCGAAACGCGAATCCTGCTTCAGTGTGACAATGGCGGCAATGCTACACCGGGGTAGCGGTCGAGCTGCAACTGTAGCCGGGCTCATCACCGAGTGCTAGAGCATACGACAATCGCCGGAATAGCGAACCTGGGATCACTCTACTCAGGACAAGAAAATTGCCTACACAATACAGGCAAAAAAAGAAGCACACAATAAAGGCAAAGAAAAAAAAAAACCAGCAGCAAGTTACGAAGACTTACTAAGAAAGAAAAAACCGCCGAATTCAGAAACCTCACTCAAACTACACTCAAACTGAAGGGCCCCCTCCACTTCCTCGAGGAAGGCGCGAGGGCCGGCGCTGGCCAATCGCGACGGCGGATCCGTCCTCGCGATTGGCCAGCGCCGGCCCTCGCGCCTTCCTCGAGGAAGTGGAGGGCCCTTCAGGTTGAGTGTAGTTTGAGTGAGGTTTCTGAATTCGGCGGTTATCACGGTTCCTTGCCGGGTTCGGGAAATGAACTGCGACGACAGCCAAGGAGCTGCGGATGGCTGTGCGCTTTGCTTCACACAGAATACACACTCTCAGACTGCACACTAACCATGACGTTATGTGACGTCGTGTATGGTATCACGCGACGCGGTTCCACACCGTCGCGTGACGTCATGTTGCCACGTCACACTGTGACATTAGAGTGTCGAATTTGTCAGATACGACATACTTGAAACACACACCGGGAACCTGTGAGAAACCTCGTCAGCAACGGCTGTCGATGCTAAAAAGAGCAACAAACAAGCGACCACGCAAAGGTGGCTACGATTGACAGCGGTAGCTGCTGCGTTGTTGAAAGGCATGTTGAAGGAGGTTTGCCTTCAGACAATGCGCTGTAACAATAGTTGCATCGAGTTCTTTGCTTTCAGTGGAATTGACGTAGGAGACGTGTGGGAGGAGATGTGCGCTTAGGTGGAACGATTGCGCGAGACGCTGCATGCGTTGAAGAAGGACACAGAGACGCGCATTTTGTTTGCCTGAAACGCTCTTTCAGAACGGGTGTGTCAGTGACCGATTGAAGAAGCGAAAGCACGTACACGAGCTGTTCTGTAGAGGTGCGAAGAGTACACGAGAACGGAACCTGGGCGGCGGTAGTGGGGAGGCGAAGGAGCGTGTCCGCGCAGCGCTGCCCTGAGGGTGTTTCGCAACGGCGGCTGCCGGAGGGTGGGGAAAGGGCGAGGAAGGTAGAACGTCGCCGGAGCAAGAACAGCGGTGGCCTACAGGGGGGAAGAGAGGGGGAACGGGAGAGGACCTTGCCATTGTGAGGAACGACGGGAAGAGGGAGAGTAGTTCCTCTGCTGTACAGTGGGGTCTTGCGCTGGGACATGAGGCATTTTCTTTTTAACGTGAAAAGCTCTTAGCCTAGGTTTGCAGATTAAAGGAAGATACAAAAGGCGTAACCGAGGATCTAGCCGCTGAATGTGGTGGAGAGAAAGAAAGTGGTTTTCGGCGCAGTGACCGCCGACGCTGATTAGCCGACAAGATCCCCCCCCCTCCAACCTGCGTAAACTATTAGATTACTCGGCGACGAACGCAGCTGCGTCGGTTGGCGTGATGCTCACTGATGGTTCGCCCCAAACTCTCAAGAACGCCGCGAACGCAGACGTCTGACACCAAGGGCTAGACGCGCGACGCAACGAATTGTTTCAGCGACCGAAGGGCGGGAACAGCAACGACTTGAGAGACGACGGGAAACCGAAGAGTTTCGACGAGAGCAAAGACGCTAAGCTTAGCTAGCTTGTCGTGCGGCTGAACGAGCTGCTTCAGCGACCGTTGACATCACAACAACCCACAAGCATGTTACCCTTAGTGGGGTCTTTCATTCGACCAGCGCCGGCGAATACTTCAAGAAGCACATAACAAACGAAAACATTTGGCGTTCCGTGGAGTGTCCGTGAACGACCGTGGTTTAATCGCACGTATCGACGGCACATTCCGAATTCTACGAAATGCTTGCTCGGGCATTCCCCGGTGAAGACGTCACAAGCTTCGTCCTCTGTTCCGGTATTCAAGTCGACAATCAAGCAAGATAAGATGCAGCCTTTCTCCCGGAGCAACCGCTTGAACTATCCACCCAAGCCCACCTTGCCATCGCTAAACGACCTTAGCGAAATTCTCATCTCATCGCGTACCCCGTTTACGAATATCCGACGGCTAGTCCATGGAGGTGGGCAAAAAAAAAAATGCATCGCAAATTGCCCTTTAATTGCGTTGTTACGTGAAACCTTTTCAATTTAGCGCTAGTGACGCTCAACAATAAGAAAAACGCTCCAGGTTAGACCCTAAAGTTAAGCACTGGATCGTAATAAGCATCACAAGTGTTTCACGTATACCAGCACAATTGCGAGGCGACTTTCCGGTGAAGAGTTTTTGTGCCGCGAAGAAGCACCCACACTGCAGCTACAGCTTAAAGCAACGCACGCCTCCGCACTTCTAGGTCCGGGCGACGCATTGCGGATGAAGGTGCTGTTCCGAGACATTCGGCGGTACTTTCCGTGGCAAACGCAAACGAGGTTAGCTCGCCTACCTTCGTCCCTCGTTCACCGCGTTCCTCCGGAAAATCCGACGTCAAAGGAATCGTACGCCACGTTTTCCCTCCGTGTTTACCTCTGCGCCGTTGCCTAGTCCGTCAAAGTTTGTCCGGGAGCCATAGAGAGTGGGCGCGTCTACTCTCTCTCTCTGTCCTCATGGTGGTCCGCGCGGAGAAACTAGGAGCCATCTTAGCTAACCTTATGCCGCGCGAGCGTCACGTGACTTTAGAGAGAGGGGCAGCGACGCTCGGGGAACACAGTCACGTGACAGGTTCGCGCCACTGGATTGGCTGGCCGAGATTACTCGTAGCGTCTGCTGCGGTCCATCGCAAGGTGAAACGAAGTTTAGAATGCAAAGCCGATCGCTTCCCCAATGACGACGAGCGCGCCGCGCGTTCCCGTCCCACCGTATGAGGCGAACCGTTTCCGGAACCGGTGAGGCGAGGGTTCTGCAGGACACACACGCTGTGTGCCGGCAGCATAAACGCTCTTGCAGAGGAAGCACGTAGTACACAGGTAAGCGACTATAACCCCGTTTCGTTTTGAGACCCACAGCAGACGACAATAGGATCCGATGGAAGCAACCGAGCAGTGCCAAAGCGCCTTGTCACGGCGCATCATCGCCTTCGTGCGTTTGGTTGATCACCGACTCTACCAATCTCACAGAGTGAACGCGAGATTGGGATGGTCCGTAATAAAAAACGCGGAAAGGCACATTTTTTTTCTGCGCGTGATTGTTTTAGATGGTTATTTGAAACCAACGAGGTCAGGGGGTTTAGAGCGATAAACCCTTGGTATGTCCCGTTCACTAGGCAAAAGTGACTCCCCCTTCCCCTCTGGCTGCCTACATTACAATTTTGGCCACTAAACACGTGACCGTACCAAATCCGGGAGGCTTTTACGCAAAACTGAGCCTAGATTTCTATTGCAGTCGCTGTAAAACAAAAAACAAAAAAAAAACATGATAAACTATTTTCAATACTGTTAGCCCCAGAGATCAGTGTCTATCTCTGATAAAAACCCAAAATACAGCACCGCGGCTGACGGCATCTAGCGGAGCCATTGCGAAGCTGCCCGAGTTTTTGTCGTAAAAACACATTTCGGACTTAAAACAAACGAAACACAACTTACCTCGTCTTTACTGTTATTAAAGATCAGTATAAACAATTATCTCTGCGCGGTACTTTGTTAAAATCTAGACGTAAAACTCTAGGGTCACGTTTCTAGTGGTCAAAAACGTGCAACATGACGGTGGGCGGGTGGGGGTCACTTTCAGCTGCCAGTTGATCGCTCTAAGCCCCTCCACGTCGTTGCATCAAACGCACACAAACAGCGAGCGCAACGAGCGGGCTGCTTGATTAGCTGGATGGGATCGCATAGCACCGGTAGTGGTCGGTTTCAAAGTGAGACGGAGTGTAGGCCTTTGCATCGCTTATCACCCAGGGCGAAAAATGCCGAGTCACTGAGCTGTGGGCGCATGCGCAACGTCTAATACACCGCACAGCAGAGCAACGGGCGCACCATCAGAAGGCGTTCCACAGCCTAGCAGACAAAGATGGTAGCGCGCAGAAGGCGATTTTCACAAGAGCTCTATGCGAAGCGCAAGTTCGTCTGCTTCTTTGCAGAGGTTGTGGTGATGTCCGGACGCCGAGCTCTGATTGGCTCCAATCAGAAGAATAGTGGGTAGACCTCAAAGCAAGCTGCCTGAGGTCTACCCACTATCCTTCAATGATAGCCAATCAGAGCTCGGCGTTCTGACGTCGCCACAGCCTACGAAGCAGACGAACTTCATGTTCGCATACTCTGCGCTCGCCGCATTCGACCGATGGTCCGTGTGCGCGATCAGCCGTCCTATACTTGCGTCGTAGAAAGAATTAGATGACAAATGCGTTCTTTGTCTCGTTCTCGTAAGTCCTTGTGTCGTTTTGAGGTGCAGAGAAGAAAGAGGAAGGTGAAGGCTGAAGTTCAAAGGGACTGTCGACACGGTAATGTGTTGCGCACGCGAAAATTAAGTAAGAAAGGCGAATGGACCACCCGATGGAGTTGCGTGAGAGCGTAAAGAAGTTTTTAAGATTCCATTCTTGCAGTAATGTGGAAGTACGGAAACCTTGGGGTAACTGCATGCAAACGGGACTACTAAGTTTTTGTTTTGTCGTCTGTGTAAGCTAAACCAGAAGCGATAGACCCGTTGCTCTAGGGCGGGGCGCGAGCGCGTCCGCAAGACGCGACCATGTTATGCTGGCAGCACCATCGAGGCGGCGCTGTAACATTGGATTTTGCACGTGCCCCGTTCGAATGCAAGCATCTGTCAGCATCTGTAAACGCACGAAAACAAAAATGTCTAAAAAATATTAAAGAAAAATTATACAGCTCGCGGCCTCAGCGTCCCATTAAACATTCCTTTCAGCTTTATTATTTTATTGCTTTCTTTTATAGCTTCCGTGAGCCCATATGTTTCACTTTACGTGATAGCGAAGCTGAAGCTGCTTGCAAAGGAAGCATGTTCCCCTGAATGATGCTCCCACTGCACCAACGCGCACACTTGGCAGGGGACATTGAAAGCTCGGAGCTTGGCCTCTGCTCTAGCCTCTACTACGCTGGCGCTTATAATGGAACGGAGTATAAAAAATACGGTAGTGGGGAAGCGTAATGACGCGCTGTTCGAAACGCCAGCCAAATATCATTATTTGCTCGCCTGGAGCGCTGCTAAAAACTTGAGAGCTAGGGGCCCTATAGGCGCGAGCTCTTCGCGTCGCGATTTTTCGTTCGACCAGCTTTCCGTGAGTGCAACCGAAGTAATTTTTGGGGTTTGCCGAACACCGAGGACAATGAGCAGAGGAACGCGGTACCTTTTCAGAATCTCCGCAGAAGTGGATTACGTCATCGTCCCGGGATTTTAACGACGCCGTTTCCCAACCAGCGCACAGGAAAATACGTTTTGTTTTTATTTCGAATTTTTATAGTGCATTACCAGCTACAAGGCACCGTGAAAACCAAAAAGAGTGACAATATTCATGACAAAAAAAAAAGTTCAGTTTTATTACATGACTGTAGTTCGAGGAAATATAAAGAACTTGCACAGTTATAGTGAAACAAACGTTCGAGACACGGAACGAAAAAAGAGAACCCCACAACACCGTCTCTAAACACAGCCTTAGATTTAATTTTCACACAATGCATTTTATAGAGAGCTATGATCGTTCACCAGACCGCCTGCGCAGTAACACTTTTTTCAACTTGGACAGGTTGGTTTCGTGGCTGAACGATTTTAATTTTGCCCCAAGAACATCTCTTGTCGCCGACAGTATAAGGACGGCAGGGCGTTTCTTTCGCATGCCCGGCCTTCGCAACGAGCTCGGTGTTTTCCGCTGTGCTTTAGCTATGCTTGAACAATGGAGGCTTACCAGACGTCGAGGCGCATATCGAAGGTAGATAGCTGGCGCTGGAGGTGGAACGAATGCAAGACCTACCTGCCGTTCTGTTAGTGACTACAGTGCAGTTGTACCCAAAATAGTGCACGCGAGGTATACCGACTAGGAGGTCAAGTTTGCTTGTACAAGTAGCGTCATCTTATGCGAAATTCTCGCAGCACTAGGACAGCTCGCAGCCACTAACGATGACGTCGTGCGCAGGCCTTGTTTTGAGGTAGTATACGCCTCCTGCGACGAAGCTTCGAACGAACCGTGGAGCCGCCTGCATTTTGGGTAGTAAAATCTTACCTAATTGGGCTTCGCACTATAGGCAACTCGCGTTTGGTTTGGCGCTATCTTAGCGACTGAAACAAGAAACATTGGGTATCCTTGGTACTGGCGACTGCATGGTTCAAACGTGAGCAATTGCCTCTGGTGGCTCCGCTTAGCCTAGTGTCTGAAGTAAGAAATACCGGGTAGACCAGAAAGCCGTGATCGCAGAACACGCCAATGCGGGGAAGCTACCGGCCCTGGTGGGCCAATCGGAACGTGACTTATGTATCACCAGAGTGAGCTTTTACTCGGAAGATGTATCAAGCGTTTCGCTGCTTCATGCTCTAATATGCGTGCGTTGGGCTCGTACATGTAGCGCATATCGAAGCCGTCGGCACGCAATGTGGGGCTTATCGTTCACCCTTTGTCAAGTTAAACGCAGGGCAGGGTATTCGCGACTCCAGCAAAACGAACGACACCTAGCGGGAAAACACTGAACTGGCCGGACCAGGTCCTTTCGCGATTTCTGCTCGTCTCTTCTGGCTTCCGTGTTTGCATGTTGTCGGTGGATTGCGCGACAGAACAGTTCTACCGGTGTCTGTGTCGTAACCGTAGTATCGCCTTGTGACCCAGGTTGCTCTGCACGCGACCTATGGAACCGCGTGAGCCAGACATTCTGCGTTTCTCAACGTTCATCAGCACAGTGGAAGGACAGTGGGCAGTCCTTTCCTCGTTTCCTCGAAGAAAGTCAAGCCTCTGGAAGCTCGCTTACCCCAACACATCGCCGGAGGTTCGAAACGTGGAGAATAAAAAGCGGGGCGAACCATTTGGAGTCCAATTCCCGCTCGCTGATGCCCCAGCGTTGTGCGTTGAGCTGGCACATGGCACGGCACGACCTGGATTCGACCGCCATATTTGCCCGATAGTGGCGTCCCCTATAGGTCGCTGGAGTCGCGAATAACCGTGGGCTCTCACTCTAGCTGGCGCCGCCGCCTGGCTGTTTGTCCTGGCTGGCTATACTTTGTTTCATACCTAATATGCAACGTTGTCGAACAGGCGCGAGCGCGTGGCTTCATTTATGGCTTCCTGTTTGCGCAGAGAACGCGTGCAAATGATCTACTGAGATCAAACCCCATGCTCGTGCCGGCAGCGTTTTGACAGCCTTGTACCCTCAGGCTCTTTCGATTTACTTGCACCTCCTGCAACGGCACAGAGAAGTGTAGGTCGGTGTGCTTCCGGTCGTATTCCCCGCCACAATACACACGGAAGTACACTGCCCTACGCTTTCCTGCACCGTTGCAGGAGGTGCAAGTAAATCGAAAGAGCCTACTATGTGTGAAGCCGGGTGTAGTTGTTGCGCCTTAGCTATTCTTTTTTTCTTCCTTCCGTGTAGTGTTGAAGATCGGAAGAACACCTTTCAACTTCCCGAAATCGGCTAGATTCAACGCCGTAAGACTATCCCGAAAGTGCCATATATTCATGCCACCGCTAGGAAGCCGCGTCTCTTATCTCTGCTTGGTGGCGTCAGATTATCGAGCGTCTTGCGGCCTTTCTTTCCGTATTTTTTCTTTTTTAATTTGGAACGCATGAAACGGCGTCTATTGGCGCACGCTCTTAGCATCTTAGCTTTGACCTGTGCTTCGATGGCTTGCATAAATTATTGTTGTTTCGTTTGTATTTTGCGCGTGATCTCGCGTTCCGCACCACTGAGCGTGCACGTGTCTACCAGAGTGACAGTTTGAGACGCTCAATTTCGTACTACAAATCGGGACTATACTTCGTTTCACTTAGAGCCACTAAATAAGCTCTAGTTTCACTCTATCTGCGAGCGAAGCCAAAGCTAGAAGCGCGAGACTAGCGCTTTTTGCGTTTCTGCCCAGCTCGCGCTCGAGCAAAGCCACGAAGGCACGGAGCTTTCGTGCTCGCACCAGCTTGCCTTCGCCCGCACACGGGTAAACGAAGTATAACAAGTCCCCTTTCGAAGTGCCCTCTGGGCAATGCAGAGGCCAACTGCTGTTGCGCGGACGCACGCAAAGGAACAGCATGTCGGCGCAATCCAGGAAGGCCGAGACTGGACGTGAGTACATCCGCTGTGTTCAACGTAAAATGCAAATCTGCATGTGATGGTTTAGTATGCACCTTTCCAAAGTCAGAGTCACCTTGTGGCAGTCCACAAAACCTCCAATGTTGCCGCTTTAATTACGTTGATAGGAGATCACGCTCGGCTAAATCGAGCACCCTCGGTTTGTGAATCGAAGATGACGTAAAAGGACTAGCATCTTTTCCCCTTTCTTCTCTATGCTTCCAAAGACGTTCACTTTTTCTCTGTGTGGAGAAGCTGTGTAGCAACGTTCCTAGGCAGCTCATTTGGGAAACTGCCATAGAGTCTACCCTGAAAAAGTGGCACCTATCCGTACTCGAGAACCAGGCTAATGGCGTCGCAACGCCGCCATTTCTCCCACAGCAACCATTTGGGGAACTACACGGCTGCTAGCGGTAATGGTTCGGGAGTATCAAATTCAATAGCGTCCGCTGCTTGACTCTTTTATTTTGACTTTATTATGCCATTTTGACACCGAAACATATGCGGAGGAGAGGTTTCAGGGATGAAGATCCCGTCTCCCAAGCGGGCGCGCCGCGTATTACTACCGAAGTTAGGACGCGCCCATGGTCGGGAAACGCTAGCATGAAATCACTCAGTGAGACATGGCTTGTATTAAAGAAGCACTGAACTGTGCCGCAAAACGCTTGTGAATCTAAAGATTTGAGGAAACACCACGCGCCTGTCATTTTGTACTAAACTCCACAAAAGTTGCTACGAAAAAATAGATTTTTTCCGTTTGTTTTTACGCTAAAAACATAGCCTCGCTCTAAAAAAGCCCAAGCGTGACCACAGTAAAGAAAAGAAGATTGAGCCGCCATCTTGGCACCACTCGAGCTTGGGAGTTTCGATACTCTGGGAGCATTCAGTGACTATCAGTAGCCATATAAGGCAACTTTTTCATGTTCAAGTCGTCGTTAAAGGGTGGCGTAGTTATCGTGATTGCTCTAATTTGTGGCTCACGTCTCAGTGGACGCCAGTGGCTTCAGGTTTCAGCAGTGGGTTTCCCGGCTGACTGTTTCAATACGTTGCTGTGTAGTGACGCCATTAAAGCGTCAGGTTTGGTCTACGCAGGGTGAGTAGACTGACTTTCGGAAAGGGTCTATGAATAGATGGAAATGCAGCCTGGAATGTTTATATTAATTGGTAGAAGCGTCGTTTTTAATGGTTTGGTCGCGGCGACGAACTGCACGCTGTAGTTCTTACTGCCTTTTTACACCTTTAACACGCGCGCGCCCAGAAGACGTAAACACCCGCCGGACAGCTTTCTGAGGTTATTCAGTCAAAGAAAGCTAGGGGTGCACAAGAACTCGCGCACTTTGAGCGCCGATCAACTGTACACGCGCCCACTTCCCGCTTATGGAAATGCCACAGAAATGTTTCTGGGATTATAGGCACTCGTTCTTTGAAAATTAATTGAAAATGAAACACTTACATTAATGCTATTAATCCTGAAAAAAACAAACTGGTCACCGGTGTCCGGCATCACGAAAGTGATGTCGTGACATTACTGGTGAATACTTGACACAGTATAGGTCCTCTCGTGGACAGCAATACGTA
>JAZHYW010054977.1:0-17549 GCA_037355805.1 Ixodes ricinus
CACTCTCGTGCAAATAATAATAATAATAATAATAATAATAATAATATCTCAGAAGAAGAAGAGGAAGAAGAATTTTATTTGTGAAGGATGAGCACATTCGAGGCAGAGTACAGGTTCGCCAAAGCCATCATGGGCTTGCGCGGCAAAATCAGCTATATTCCATGACAATCAAAAGATAAATTCTAAATAAAAAAACATCAAAAGAAATCACTACTATCAGCAAGTTTTTACAGCAGTTCCAAATGGATACTGACGCTGCCAATATAAAAAATCCCTTAAGTCAGAAACGTATTTTAAATAAAGTTGTAGAGCACATCCATTTCACGTGAAGGTGGAAGACCAGCGAAGC
Source organism: Ixodes ricinus (assembly GCA_037355805.1). Taxonomy (NCBI): domain Eukaryota; kingdom Metazoa; phylum Arthropoda; class Arachnida; order Ixodida; family Ixodidae; genus Ixodes; species Ixodes ricinus. Next base: position 350 of record JAZHYW010054977.1, read on the forward strand.
TCTTATCTTTAAGACAACTTTACAACAACTACACAACATCTATACAATTTACATATGACAGCAATGAAGACACGTACATGACTTCGTTGTTTAATTGTCTTTATTTATTTCTTAGTGACTAAAGTGATCATTGCCTTATGATCACTTATGGGAAAGTTCTAAACCCAATTTTTCGAGGCACATCTCGAGGACAGCTTTTTTCTCGTCGAGTCCAAGTCTTTTTTATCAGCATCGGGGAAGCGAAAGAAAAGAAGGTTATCGATCGGCGATCGGCACGCTCTGCCCTCAGCCTCGTCACAGCGCACTCTTAGCTGAGATTAGCCGGTGACCGTAGATGATAACGAGGGATCAGGACCTCACAATCTAATAACGCCAAGGAAGGCTTATTCACGCGGGTTGCCCCCTCTTTTTAGTTATATTTGCCACGACTAATCAAAACGAAGGAGCGCCGTTTAAACGGGAGTTTTTTCGTTAACATCCATGGACGCATTTTTTTCTCCAGATCCTCAGCTTCGCTGTAAGAATGCTAGCAATAAAAACTAATGACGAAATCATCACGAGGGCTCGTCGGTCATTTCAAGATATCAAAGCGCTTTTCTGAGTCTCTCGTCTTGAGGTAAAGTGACATAAGCCGAAAGGTAAGTAGTTAAAGATTTGAAGCAGATAGGCCGAGCACATGTAATTACCTATAGCGAGCGGGAACCGGAAACTTTGATATTTTTCATAATTGTCTCCATATTCGGACGAAGAGTTTTAAAAATCATCCTTCCAGTAGTGCAGCCCAAGCACGACTGATTCTAGAAACAAAGATCGTAAATTTCGCATGGAGAAAGAACGACAGAAAAACACACACACACACACACACACACACACACACACACACACACACACACACACACACACACACACACACAAGTTATCTGTATCTCATTATTTAGGAGAGGGTATCATCACAGCAAACACGGCAGGGAGGAGAAATTCTCTGTGCGGTGCCAAAGCATGTTTCTTTTAATGACGTAATTTGTACACGTCGTGCGGCGACGGGTGCGGGAGAATACGACACGGCCGGAACACCTATTTATTTTCTTGCGGACACCGAACTGCATAGAACGTACAGTAAACGTCAGTGGTGCTAACCCCATTACACCAATGCTTTTTTCTCTTTTTTTTTTCAGTGTTCTTTCTTCCCCCGTCGTGCCTTTACCATATCCCACTCGCCCTTTTCTAAGTGAAGCATCCATAACATTACTTTCGGCAAAATAATCCCTTCGCCTTTCAAAAAAGAAAAAAAGGAAGCATTACGTTCACTGCTAAACAAAATTCATACAAATTTAAAAGAAAAAGAAGGGATGACGAAATGTTAGGCTAGGTGGCGCAAGCTGCCGCCCGTTACAATGGGTACAGCCATTACCATCGATGGATCCAGCCACGCAAAAAAAAAACGAAATACATTACAAAAGTTTGTGAGTGACGTCTTTTGGCAAGCGAAACGCATGCATGCTCAAAAAGTCACCCACATCGAGACGGCAGTACCAGTCAATGTCTTCTTTTCTTTAGCTAATACAGACATAAAAAAAAAAAAATAGAAACGGCAGTAGTGAAATGAAGTTATTTTTCGTCTCAACGATATGTTTCGAATACGCACAGAATACACAAACGCATAAAATATCTCGAACCGTCGAGAGGAGGGGGGATGGGGGAGGGGGGGGGGGGGGGTGCTGTCTAAATAATAACAAAAGCTCGGTGGAGGGACATCTCAACCGGTTCTAACTTCCAACACCATCTTCGCGTACTCGTTTCGCGCCCTAAAGGTAAACCACAACAAAAAGTTTGCCCCGAAGGCAATAGGCAAAGCAGAATAGGGCATAACCCCCCCCCACACACACACACACACACAAAAAAAAAGAAATAAAAAAAATGTTTTAGTGTTTATGCGACGTTTCCAATCGTCTTTTGTAAATGCGCAACAAGCTCACAGTTTTCTCGTTTGATATCTCTTTCTTTACTGCCTTCTTTCCGTTTCTCTCTTCTTTCCTAGGTTAGCACGCATTCTCATCTCTCTCTCTCTCTCTCCTTTCCTCCCCTTTTTTCTCCCCCGATCTCGATTGCAATGCAAATACAGCTCGACGGCTTTATTTTCGGCACGAATTCTTCCGATACAGTGAGTAAGTTGCCGCGCAAGAGGCTTTGCAGCCCGCCACTCGTCGCCCCTAGAAATGTCCTTCCCCTTTTTCACGGGCCGTTTTTTTTACTGTCGTCCAAACTCTAAACGTAAAAGGAAAAAAAAAAAAAAGAAGAGCTTTCAGTTGAGAAAGTTTTTCGGGGGTCTTGCACTTCTGCGCTCAACAAGAACTCCGCGAAAAAGAAAAAAAAACAGAAAAACAACAGTGAAAACAACGGTGATTTGTGCCACAGTTATTTCGCGTCCTTTTTGAAACTCAGAAGAGGGAGAGAACGAGAGCGAGAGAGAGAGAGGGGGAGGGGGCGCTAACTGAATGTGTATAGGTATATCTTCTATAGTCAATTACATTTTTTTTAGGAACGGAGGCGTGTTTTATTAGAGTATTGCATAGAATTAGATGATTGCGTATAGTTATTAGAGGACTGCGTATAGTTATGAGAGGATTGCGTAGTTTGTATTGGCTGCGAAGCGATGATGAGATGCGCGGGACTCGCCACATCGTGAGTTTCTTAGCTTGTCAGTGGGTATAGTATTGCAAGGGCTGTGGGTTACGTGATACAGCCCGGAAAGAAAAAATATATATGGCGGCGAAGCGCTAAATGGAGCCATCTGGACGCCGCCGTGTCATTTGCACATACCTCGCTTATTGCGACGCGTACGCGTTTCTCAGTGATGGGAACAAAGCGAAAGAGTGAGTTACAACTCGGAGGTTCAAAATATATTAACGAGCTAGACGGTATGTTTCTTCTAGCACGTGTCTCGAAAGACATTCCACATTCAAATCCACTTTTATTTTTATTTTTTAAAAGGTGGAAATCAATTATTATGATATCCAGGGCGAGTGCTAGACCGGCGGAATCGGCAAATGATCTGGTCACATGGTCACCATGGAACTGTCCGCTCGAGGGCTGTTACTAACTTCTCGCGATCGGACGAACGCGCGGCAGACTGCCTCGCACGCTGCGCGCTGCTTTGGTTCCCATATGGGCTGCGCGCTATCGTGTGCATATCAAGGAGTTCGCTTCTCCCCGCATCCTGTCGATAAGCTCCTTATTTTTGGCTTGTATCGCCACGGCGGCGTTTTTTTTTTAGAGCGCAGCTCTTAGGCGCCTGTTTCCAGCTTGAGCGGCGTCGCCGTCAGCGTCCGGCGTAGCCGCGCGGTGCATCATGGGAAATATCCCATAATGCACCGCGCGGGAAAGGAGGGAGGAGGAGGGAGGAGGGAGGAGGAGGCAGGAGGAGGAGGGGAGGAGGGAGGAGGAGGAGGAGGAGAGAGAGGGAGAAGGAAGGAAGGGGAGGATGAAGGAGGAGCGCAGGAGATGGAGGAGGAAGAGGGGGAGGGAGGTGGAGGAGGGGAGGATAAAGGAGGAGGGGGAGGACGAGGGGGAAAAGGAATGGGAGGAGGAGGGGGAGAAGGAAGGGCAGGAGGAAGGAGGAGGGGGAGGATGGGACGAGGGAGGAGGAGTATTTGGTAGGATGAGGAGTTGAGGAGGAGGGAGGAGGAGTTTACCCTCCTCAGTACCCTTCCCTCCTCCTCCTCAAGAGCTGCGCTCTAGTTCGGCGTTACAGGGAGTTGTAAACGGCTTTCATTTTTATTTTTTTTTTTTTTTTTTTTGCGAAGAGCACGCGTGCAGCCCTTCCACACGTTCAGCGGCAGCCCAGTGGGGCAGGATACACGTCCGAGCGGGACCGTTCCACGTTACCCACGTGACTAGGTTATGAGCCGCCACAAATGCCACCAGTCTACCGCTCGCCGAAGAAAGCCGCGCGATCAAGTGTGATCACCGCTGTGCGAAGATTTCTGCGGAGAGTACATACCGCATGCGACACTCGTCCGGAAATGTCTTTGGAGGGTGCGTCCTTCCAACCGGAACGGGCGCTGCATATATTCACGAGTGTGGGATGGATGGGATTCCGGTCCGTTCCATCGGCGCTGAAATATGTAGACGTTACTGGTACAAAACAAACGCGGCGCGCGAAACGGCGCAGTAGGATATGTCCGCCGTGCCAGTATATATGGGTGGCAAACGTGATCGGGAGACCAAACGTTTTGCGTCGTGCGGCGTGCGTTTATCATCGTCGTCGCTGCCCCGCAAAACAACGGCGAGTTGAAAGACTACAAAATTTTGGCTCCGCGAGGAAGAGATGAGAGCGCGCAACTCGCGGAGCACTAAATGACGCAGCAGTTCACGCTGCCGACCCGGCGTAACCTCACCGCTCCGACCTCAATGCGTACCAATGTACAGTAAGTGGCGTAGTTTCATGTCACGGGTACTCTGCCATGGCCTCCGAGATCCGGCGCGCTTCGGGATGTCGGAGGCCATGGTACTGTCAATACCAGTTATAACGAAGTAAACGGGAATCGGAAATCACTTCGCTATATTCGCTATTTCGTTATAACCGGCTTCGGTTATAACGAAGTGCAAAAGGGAATGGGAAATCGTGATCGCTTCGCTGTAGCCGCTATTTCGTTATAACCGACTTCGTTATAGCCGGTCTCGAGTACACACAGCCTGCTTTTGGTAACGGCCGCGCGACGGCGGGCCGAGTCGCACGGAGTGTATAGAGAAACAAAATTTCTCTATGAGCCGACGTCCCCCTATGCTTAATTTTCATCAAACTAAAATTTAACACTGTAAAAACAAAAAACAAATGTTGTCAGCATTAAAGAAAACAGCATCGTCTCCATAAGTACATGGTCAGTTTTTTCATTGAAATAAAGCCTATATGTGCCCGCAATCTCAAATTACGGTCTGATTCATATTGAGGCTTAGGCGGAAGTCAGTTCGTTGAAAATTTGTTTTTCTTCTTTTGTATCTTTTGATCCAGGTATCGTCATGTGCTCAAAACTTTCGCATTTTATCACCACAGCTAGCATCATCTTCTCACTGAGTTCCAGCTTTAAGCGATGCGTAGTTCATATGCGGGCCGAAAAGCGGGCTTAATTTTCTCAATCTAACCCAGTAGTTCTCAAAAAAAGAAAATAGAAGATTACTCGGAGAACGAATATCGTCCGTGCTAGATTACGACGGCCATTCCGCCCACACAAGTCGACAAAAAAGATACGTCGTTAGGCAATGAAGTACGCCCGCAAAAATTGGACCGTTCTCGAAGCGCATATTTTAGAGACATTTTGTCAGGTTGGTGAAAATCAACCGCCGATGAACTTCATCGATCGTGCAACGGCGGGGCGAGCTCGCGCGGCTCGAAATTCGCGAATCCGACCGAAATAGTACTCGCTCTCTTTTCTAGGGAAGGCCCATTAAAACTGAAACCGATATATAGTCATTAATACGCTATGCGGGAACGTCCTAACTGAGCTCCCAAACTTTTTTTTCTTACTCTAGTATTCTTGAAAATGTAGCAGACCGAATCGACCTGGAAATTGTACCTTCCCATGTACGGGCGCTGTTGGAAGCTAGACTGGACTGGTAAATCAGCCGGGATGCATACAAATAGTGCTTCGATCGAATATAGCACAGCCTCATCCCTATAGCTCCAACACTGCAAAAAGTCGGTATGTCGTAAGGCTCTACAGAACCGTGAAGTTTATCAATGACGCAGCGCTATTCGATTCGAACCACTCGTCGCACACCCCTAAAAATCAAACGTCAGTTGTTGTTTGCGTGCAAGAAATGCAGGCGGAGGTGATTTCGCAGCGCTTTGAAGCTTAATATTTGTTTCTAAAATTTTCCGCTAAAAAGTTTTTTTAGCAATATGTACGTCGTTAGACGCAATTTAGTTGAAGGTCACGGCTCGCTCTAAGCCCCGCCCACAGATCAGTGCCTCGCCTCGCCCATTACTACTGGATTGGCTCGGCTGAACACGCTAAAGAAGCCTATAGTGTCTCCCTCTCGCGTCCTCCGGTGCGTCTATAGTCTGGGGTATGACACCGCTTGCTAGTCGCGCGAGCGAGACGTGCGGCAGCCACTGGCATCGTCTGCTATTTCACCACCGTCTATCGTCGTCTGCAATGCCCGTGAGACGCGGACCCGAAAGCTGCGCGTTGGCGTCCGTTTTGCCTCGTTCTGTCTGCTATTCCTCCCCTATCTGAAAACTTCTGCAACGCTCAGGAGACGCGACCATGAAAGCGGCGTCCATCATGCACGAGACGCGGTCCAATACAAGCGTGTGTCAGCGTCTATCAATCTGCGGTAATAAGCGCCCGAGAGGAAACAACAACAACAACAGCAAAATATATATGTTGTCCCTCCTGCTTTACTGCTCTTTTTTTTTTTTTTTTCGCATGGCATCCGCGAGCAAGCTGGGTGAGCGTCGTGAGGCGCGATTGAAAGGCGACGTAAAAATATTAGCTTTGGTAGGCCAGGTGCACTGCAAAACTGTGAGCTACTTGTGCATTTTCGAATCGAAAATGACGAGAACATGAGACAAACTATACGCCCGATTGCCTCCAGCCAGATGGCTCGCAAATTTTTACCTCTGTATGTAGGTATCTTCTCGGTATTAAGGGAAGCAACATCTTTATTCAGCACCAAGACGAGCAAAGGAACAAATCAAGCCAGATCAAGCCACATAGTTCACGTGAGACGGCTAGGCCTAGGCTAGTCCCGTATGTGAACCCAATCACCCGCCCGCACAGCCGCTTCCGAGGGCGTGGGATGCTAGGACTCAGGCCAGTCACGCTACGAACCCAAGCACCCGCACAGCGCTGCCGAAAGCGCATACTTGCGACAGTTGTTTGCTGCAAACTATAGGTCGGTTGAGGATACATTCCTCTAAAAACCTCGGTGAACGCAGAACAACTCGCACTCATAAAAATAAACGAGCTCTGTGAGCTACGCTCGTTGAGTACGCCGCAAACGCAGTCATGTTTGTTATCGTTTGAAGCCGAAGCGGAAAGGCAATCTCGGGGTATCTTTCTGAAAACAATATTGACTCTATCTATAGATTATTTGTATCTAAAACATAAAACAATATTGTCAGTATAACTACTATTGCGGCACGGAGAAACAATTTTACAACCAGCATTTCACACGTCAATCATCTCTCGGACCAATGAGAGCCGAGAAAAGGTGCTTAGTTTTGTAAGCACCGGGCGGGGCCTAGAGCGGAGCTACCACCACTGAATTGCGTCGTATGGCGTAAATATTGCTATGTTTGTTAGTCTAAAAATTTACACAAAAATGTTAAGCCCTTTAATTCTTTTTCCCCCACTTTAGTGTCCCTTTAAGAATACATGTAGTGAAATAAAAAAAAAATCAATCTGCCAGCATATATTTGCATAACAAGTGATGACGTGTTATGCTCATACGAGTAACGGAAGTGACGTCATGACTATAGTCGCTGACAGCTTAAGAAATACAGGCGTGGCCAGTTCCGAATCAGTCGATAAGAACGCCGAATAACGAATCGTTCCCTTTCTTAACTTGTCACGGACTATTGTTGGGAGGAGATGGATAGGTCGCGCCGCTAGCGGGATATATCGCGCGGCAGCCGTAAAGACGACGCGCAAAATTACTTAATTTTTATTATTGGTGTGTTTTGTTTAGATGCCGAAACGGCGGCATCTTACGAAGCTGTTGCAGAGTACAATAACCAGAGCAAACTTTGTAGCCTTCCAGATTCTCGGGAAGATGAAAACAAAATATATTGCGTAAATAAGAGCACCTCAAAAAGAATGAAATGTTCATGATTACATCTCGATCATGCAAACACACAACACACACACACACACACACACACACACACACACACACACACACACACACACACACACACACAAATGTTCTGTAACTGACGAGAACTTGGTAGGCACCGAAACTAAATCAACCGTTCGGGAAAAAGGCAAGCTGCGAAAGCCAAAGGATAAGTTAACCAAAAAACCAACCCGATATAACCGAAGATACAAACGTACTGAAATTGAGGATACATGTACCAGAACTGGAGACTTTCCCAAAGGAAGCAAACGTCGCTGTTGACCGTGACCAACCAACCGACTACAGCATCCCCAATCGCCGAAGCGCCTCCGTCCATCGTTTTCCCCGAATTCCCCAAGGGGAACGAGCGGCGTAAATAGAAACGAAGAAGAAACAAACGCAACATGCAGCAGACGCCAGCAAAGACGAGGCTTCCAGGCGAGAACACTTTCCCGTTAGGGATCTCCAACAAAAATAGGGAAAAAGAGAAATAAATAAATGGAATGCAAACGGGAAGATGGCAAAAGTCGTACAAATAAAAATGAAAAAAAAAACAATAAAATAGAGGGCGGGGGATAAAAGAGAGAAAATGAGAGAATATGAGCGAAATGATGGAATGGCGATAAAAAGGGCAAGAAACGGGGTGAATCAAATTGGGTTTCAGTTCATTTCGAATGAAGATTAACGGAAGATTCTTTGATAACGGCAAGAAAAATAACGAGCAAAAACAAAACATTGCCTCGAACAGGCACAGACGAACATGGCACGGACGGAGTTGAAAGGGCTCAAAACGTGCAAAAACAAGTCCAGAAAATATATAAAAAAATATAGGGAGTAAAGATGAGAAGAAAAAAAAACAGGGAGTAAAGGAGCGGAGGCGACGGGAGAAAGAGAGTAGAATGCAGAAAAGGAGTAAATGCGGGAAAGGAGGCGAGATGAAAAGAAGGGGGAGGAGAGAAAAATAAAGTAAAATTAGGGTGTGAAATTAGAAAAGCAGGGAGTAAAGCAGAATGGAGGCGAAATAAGAGTAGAAGGCAGAAGATGGACTATGCACAGAGAAGGAGACGAGATGAAAGGAAGGGGGAGGGAGATAGTAAAACTATGGAGCAAAAACAAAAAGGGGAGTATAGCAAAAATGATAGGCGTCGGCAGATAGAGTAGAAGGCAGGAAAGGGGAGTAAACGAGAAACAAGGGAGACGAGATTAAAAGAGTGGGAGTTGAGGGAAAGAGTAGAAGCGATCTCAGCAGAACCCTAAGGCCGTTCTCGTGCATTCCCAAGGGCCCCGACCCCCTCCTCCGCCTCCCCAAATTGGCTGGGGAGTACAACTACGGGCATCCTCCGGGCGCCGCCACGCTCGACAAGAACTCCTCATTCTCATCTCTTATCCCGGGGTTCCTATCCCCATCGCCTTTCGTTCCCCCGAGAGGAGGAAGAACCGGACTCGCGCCAAAGAAGGGGGGTAGGCAGCCAACGCCGCCAAGCCGAACGCCGATGGTACAAACGAGCCGGCGCTAGGCCTAACGAGGAGTATAGGGACGAGGTTCCTTCCTCCCCCGTTGTCCTCCGCCCTCCCGCGACGGCCGGCCCGCCTGCTGCAACGCCCGGTGTCGCGGATAAGTGCCGGCCGGTTCTACTTCCCGACAGCTGGAGAGGGGCGAGGGATGCGGACGAGAGATGACACTGGGTGAACCGCACGGACGCTGCGAGAACATCCGGATGGAGGCTGAGGAAGTGGACAAGAGACGACGAAGGGAAAAGGAAGAAGGTGGAAATGGGGTTTAAATTTCGTTTTTTCTGCCCCATTTAGGGAAGTAATAAGGAAGTAAACACTACTTTTCTTCCATATTTTTTTCCTTTCTTGTGCGATGGACCCCAGCCAATCCTGCGGCGATGTGAATGTATCTGGTGACTAAGGTACCCGTACGCGTCGCTGCGGCCCTCTGAAGATCACGTGACACTCACGCGGCATTGGATTGGCTTGGATGGCTCGTCTAGCGTTCTCTGCGGTCCATCGTAAGGCGAAACAGAGTATAGCTTCTTCGATTTCTGCGGAGTTATGTATTATTCTTCCTCTCTTTCTCTCTTTCCCTCTCTCTCTCGATGCTTGGTATGCCGCCGAACTGCCTGTGTGTACGAAGAAAATGCGGTATCGGCTCCAACTTGGGCGTCGATAAATAGGGTGGCGAGATAGAGGGGAGAATGCAGTACACCTCTAATTGAACGCGCAAATAAATGCCACCCATTCCCTTTTCGCTCCACCATTTCTTCGATGGAAATCAGCATTCTGATGTCGGGAAATTTTATCGAACCTGGGGTTCGACTGATTCGGCGAACGTTCGAACCTTTAGCAAACCTCGACGAGGTTCGACTTCTGAGCAGTGTTGCCCGACTCCAACGCAAACATTTCAAAGTTTGGGAAACAAATAAATTATAAAGTATATTTTTGTCTCACAAAATGATCACTATCATTTTACGCCATAATAAAAGCAGACATGTGTATTAATGCTTTAGTTTGAGAAATGAACATTTATATTATTAATATTATTATTAGTATTATTATTATATTTGTTGGCTACGTTGTTTAATTTTTCTACTATACCTTCCTAAAGTGGCATCATCTCGTTTCTCTTTATTTTTACGCATGAGCAAAGTCGATCGCATCAGTCGACTGTCGGACTTTGTCGAACTCCACAAGAGAGGTTCGAAAAGTCAAACCTCGTCGACCTCGACCTCGCCAGATTCGCGACATCTTGTTATTCTACCCAATGGCCGTTGACGCCAAGGGATTCTGACGTTCGCCACTTGGCGCATTCCCACTGACTCATCGCGCGTATGTCCCGACATTCAGCATCAGTTCTTCTCGTTTACGTTGCGGGAGCTATTCACGGCATCGCCGGAAACGTAAGTGCTGCTTTTTTATTTTTTTATTCGAGCTCCCAACCGATGTTTACCCACCGCGCAACGGCATTCGACCCAGGGAGACAGCAATGACAGCGCTAGTGGAAAATACAATGAAACACGGTTTTCTTCCAATGCTGCTCGATACGAAATGACGTCACGTGAGGTATACGAGCACTTCACCTCCCACCTCATCGCTTGGTCTGTGTCGAAGCAGTTCGTGTGCCCGTACAGGCTTCGAGTTTCGACGCACCGCGAGCGTGGGGAAAAACTCTTTAAACGTGCGGTCAGAACGACCATAGACAACAAGAAATCGAATTTTCGCAGCACGTGTCACTATTCTGGGAGGAGCAGAGAGCCTAGATGGACGGATAGATGGATCTTAATGGTTATACCCTTTTCAACGGGCGGTAGCTTGCGCCACCTAGCGTAGATCGCAATACGAGCTGCGAGGTGCCGAAAGCGTTGATCGCCTGCTAGCGTACTCTGCCTTTCCGCCTGCTTTGCTCCCCACCACGCGACAAAGCAGCGCATGCGCACTTCGGACCGATTTCCGCAGGAGGCGACCGCCATTAAATCGCAAACGCTCTCTGTGACTTCAGATGGACCCTCTTTTCAATCTCGTCTCTCTAGGGAGGAGATTCAACCGTCGCGCCGCCTATCGGCTAAGTTGAGAACTACACCCACGAGGACAACAAAATGAATTATTGGTTTGTGTTGCTGACTCAAAGCCTCGGCTGAGGTATGTAGGCGGACGCTGCATCAGAGAGTTCGGTTGGTGCTCGTGTTCAGTCGATGAAACACCAACCGAACTCGAATTCCAGCCGAACGATGACAAAAGCACGTGTGTCCAATTTGTGCCCCGCGCGCGATCGAGAAATACCGCGCGGAGCATTCAGCCACTCGGGCTTTGTGTGTCCGCAAAGAAACAAGTTGGACAAGATTGTTTTATGCAAGTGAGTAGTACGCGTTTAGCAGTGTGCGACGTCAAACTCCGGATTGCCGGTGACGCTGTTTCTTTTCTTTTTTTTTCTTTTATGTCTTCAGTTTAAGTAATTTGTACCTGCTATCGTCTCAAGAACGGAAAAAAGGGCTAAATTTGCAGATATTTTATATTTTGTGCAAAGTATCGAACTTAAAAAATCAGGTCAAAAAGAAAAAAAAATTGTTTTTGCGTTTGAAACGTGAGCATTTCAACACGCACGTCAACATAACAACACACACGTAACAGGACAACAACAACAACAACAATAACGTTGGATAATTGAATTGATATGCGCACGTATCTTACTTCACCATAAAGAGGGAAATTAGAACGCTTAACAAAGTGCCTAACTTTTTTTTTTTTGCTACGGTTATTTAGGTGCAATTCAGTCTATTAAAAAAAATGGACGTTCGAAGCAAGTGAAGCCAGTACTCGATTATACAACCCACTCCTGACTTCCACAATCAGAAACGAGAAAAAAAGAAAGAAAAGAGAGGGGGGGGGTGCGGGAAAGGGAGAAAAGCTTGAGGACAAGGGCCATAAAAAAGTTTATCCAACCGAAGAACGTTTTGCCCGGAATGTTATTTTTATATTTGGCCCTGCGCGCGCACGTTCCGTGTTGCTGCTCTTTTTAGCTCGCCGTTAGCGGATAAGGTCTTATCTGGGCACAAGTGGTCGCCCCCCCCCCCCTTCCCGGGAAAATTGCCTCTCTTTCTGTGTAAGTGATCGCCGATACCGAAACGTCAAACGCACGTGCCACGCAGACGCAATGTCGTAAAGGCGCCGCAAGAGGAAGGGGTCAGGGAGCGAGGTGCGCTCTGCTTCCTTGTTTCCGGGTTCGTCCGATAAATAAGTGACGGGAGTAACAAAAAAGAGCCGAGACCGGCATAACTGTACACGGGTGGAGTTCGAGGGAGAGAGAGAGAGAGAGAGAGAGAGAGAGGAGAAGATGGGACCTCGAAACACCGATCTCCGGTTGGGATTATTATTCGCTAGACGGAAGCTATGGCTCCCTTTGTCTTCATCTCACTCTTCGAACGCCACCGTCTGGCATTCGACGTTCGTATTCGAATGCGTTCGAACGGCCAGTAGAACCTAAACATTCCAACCAGAACTCGGTGTTCCGACGTCCTCCTCTCCCTCAGTTTCTACCCGCATAGGCAGGATGCCACGCGGTGCAGCGTGTACCCGGGATGTATTACGTTTCTAATGACGTGCGGAAACAGGCAACACTGCAATTAATGTTTCCACACACAAAAAAAAAGAACCTGAGCAGAGCTTGCTGGAAAAAGGTTCACTGAGCCTTTTTTCCCCAGTAAGCTTCTGCGCTTGCGCACACCCTCTCGCCTGGCCTTGCTTCCCGCTGTCGTCGCCATTTTCGGAGGCTATGAAGTCCCGCCCGACCAACATAGTCAGCACCTATATCTTTGCGCGCTTTTCGCCTTTCGTTGGCGCTTCCTTCTCGAATATCGGCGTATCGGCAGAATATGGGGCATCAAAAGCGCTTATGGCCTGAATGTCCAACGAGACTGAATGTCCAACGAGTCTGAATGTCCAATCGGTCACGTGACAGCCGAGACGGAATGTACAACGAGACGAAAGATCCAATCGAGACGGAATGTCCATCGAGCCTGAATGTCCAACGAGACGAAAGGTCCAATCGAGACGGAATGTCCAACGTGCCTGAATGTCCAACGAGACGAAAGATCCAACCGAGACGGAATGTCCAACGAGCCTGAATGTCCAACGAGTCTGAATATCCAACGGATATAGAATGAACCTAGCAAAGAATTTAGAAGATATTTCTTTTTTCGAGTAGTAGGATTACTGATAGTTACGGCGGTGAAAAATGCGTTCGATGGAATGGGGAACCGGACGTTTCGGTGCGGAGATATCGGTACTCGGTCGTTTCGGTACGTGGTCGTTTCGGTACCGGGCTTTTCGATGCACGGCTATTTTGGTGTGCCGCTGAGCTTGTCCCGCTGACGTTGCCTCTGTGAAGTCCTCCAAATAAAATTAAAATTATGCTCGTGTATTTTGAAGACTTCATAAAACCCAGAAAATAATCCATTTATTGTTCGTTTTATATATCTAAATTTAAAGATAATTTCTATAATTAAAAAAATGACGTGGAAAAGGTCACACATGCTACAAGACCAAAGACCGAACTCGTTGACCATTGACAATCGGTCACGCGTTTACTTTTTAGAAGGTCGTAACTCTGGCGCGGAAACAAATGTGGGGTCCACGAGAATTCTTAGACTCGTTAATCGTGCTTATCCCCAGCCACAGTCTTCTTTACGTATTGTACGAGTTGCTGTATTTTCCTTATTGGTGTCCCTAGTCGCGCAAAGATGATGTCCCCCGCATGGGAGAAAAACGCCTGATTAAATTGTTAGTATTATTGTCAGGTCAAGTCGGTGTAGTATGTGTAATTACACTAAATTGTAGATTTTTTTTTTTTTACAAAACGAAGGTGGAATTTTTAGACATTTCTGATTGGACTTCTCGGTCCCCAGAAACAAAAATTCGATCCTCATATCAAAATCAGTGATAAAATACAACGTTCCTTCCATTAAGCCTCTGTGCAGGTGATGTCCTAAAGTGGTGAGCTTTTGTCCGGTGATTGTGCGGAGGATTCGGCACATTGACGCTTATCGCGACGATTAGTTTCGCATGCTTCGGCCACCAATGCCATTGCTGTCGCATTGAACCATGTGTTAAGAAACAAGTAGGTATTCTTAATAATTAATACAATACTTTTTTAGGATTGGCTTCCGTCGTTTCCGCTCTGCCTTTTCTGGTCACATGGCATGCAGCAGTCGCACCGATACGCGCCCAGGTAGCATACCGAGGCTGCGATCGGATTTCAACTGGTTGTAACTCTGTCACAGAGCCGCTGCGACAGTGCGACCGCGATTTATTCATATGCGCACATTACAAGTGCACATATAACCACAGGATCAGGAGGTCAGCCCCTCGCTCGGTCTTCCCAAATTCCATTATGCTAGAGTCGCGAGTGAACATATTCACGTAGAACCCGACTTTTTAATCTTGAACGACCCGGGTACGATTCACTATCGGACCCTTGTAAATTCTGAGAGCTGCATTTGTCATCCTCTCTTTTTTTTGGAAAGAGGGTCTCATTGTTGACCCCCACTGTCCCCGGCTATCTACACACCCTACCCTAATCAACTCTTTTCGACAGTTCGACAAACGGGCACTTTCGCCCCATTCTCCATTCTGCGAATTGGCCTAGGGCGAATTGCCCTATTCGACGAATTGTCCTTCTTCCAGTTGTCCAGAGACCAATAGAATTTCGACGAATTGGCCGGATTCGCGGTGCAATACGCTTCCCCTACAAGAATAGAAAGCCACGTGGAACGATCTATTGTTATATTCACACAGGATCCAGGCTATTGGTACATCCGGGTGTGAACCTTCTGCTGCACGTCGAGGTGGATGCGTTCGCGTCCTTTATCAGCAGTTAAGCTCCCACGTACCAAGACGTCATCAACTACCTCGACAGGATCGCGAGCTTTGGAGTGCTTCCAGGAGCCAGTTAAATTACACGGGCTTCTGAAAACCACTATGCATGTCACATGCAAAAAACAATTGCGTACTGCGTGATTCCAGTAGTATCGCTCTATTCTGTGACATACAAACCTACTGGCAGGGAATGCATGCGTATGTAAACTACTGACAACTGCAGTGTACAGTGAGTAGTTGTCAGTTCCAAAGATAAACGAACAAAAATTTAAAAAATGTCCAATTCACACAACTGTTCTGCATTTGCTCATGAATTGTCGGGTCACACCCCAACCACCCTCGTGCATTTATAGGCGCGTTAGATGTAGATTTTTTTTAAAGATATCTATATTATTATTTTTATTAGTGGGAAATTACGCTTGCGCAAACTGCTGATCCCTCGCACCAACAGCTCCCAAAGCTCCTTTCAAAAATTTAAATATTCACTCTGCGCATAGTCAGTGGCGCTGGCGGGCGGTCATGTGCTTACAATGCGGGTCTCCGTACGCAGCTCATCTGTAGATCGAAACGGGCAGGGATGAGGACTGAACTAGAAATTCCTGGGATCTGAAGCGCGGCTTTCATAGACGTACCCCAATTGCGCTGCACTCGAACACCCGGACACTGCATCCCTATTATATATTTCAAATTGTCTGACCTATGTCATCAAAACATTCGAAACATTTCAACTGTCATTATCAAAGAACCGTTTTGCGTCGTACAATCAATACCTTTAACCGATGGGTATATAGCTGCGCATCGGCACTCAGCGAACTAACCATCATGCCTTCCTTTAGATGAAATTAGAATATTTGTGTCTGCTCTATGTTTCTCTGTCGGTCCGTCAACGCCAGCTTCAGTGGCACATTTTAGTATGACGAAAATACGGCAATGCCTGCAGGAACGCGGAATAAATACACACGCAAGTCTGTATATTTAACGAGACAAATTATTCTAGCACGTGACAGGCGAGACGGAATGTCCAACGTGCCTGAATGTCCAACGAGACGAAAGATCCAATCGAGACGGAATGTACAACGAGCCTGAATGTCCATCGAGACGAAAGATCCAACCGAGACGGAATGTCCAACGAGCCTGAATGTCCAACGAGACGGAAGGTCCAAGCGAGACGGAATGTCCAACGCGCCTGAATGTCCAACGTGCCTGAATATCCATTATTGGATCTTTCGTCTCGTTGGACATTCAGGCTCGTTGGACATTCCGTCTCGTAATCCATCAAAAGCAACGAAGACCGAAACAACAGCACGATGCCGATGTGTGTTCTGTCGGGCGGAAGCCTGTGGGGCTGCCCTTCATTTGTAGTTGTTGTTATAGTCTTTGCGCACAACTCGCTAGACGGTGCTCGTTATGAAGGTCCATTACCAGCGACCTTTTATCTCGAAAGTCCTATAATAATGCATAGAATCGGTAGTAGCATTAACCCGTTACCAGCAACGCCTTATCTTTTCGTTAACGTAGTAACGTGCTCGTTACGTTTTTCAAAACAGTAACGAATAACGTACTTACGTGATTTAGGTTGGGTAACGTAGTTACGTTACTTGTTACACCTTTTTCCCAAAACTTCAAAAAAGATTACACCTCAATTTTTTTTAGTGTTTCTTGATGCTAAGTCACGAATTCTCGTACATATCCCCCACGCCTTCAAAATCGTAATCGTGAAAACAATAAGGTAATTATATTAAGTTTCTCCGTGGCAGAATGTTTCTTGGAAAGAGTAAGACGTTTTAATTCGTATCTAAAGAGAGTAACGCAAAAGTTACGTCCTTACGTTTTATCGGTAACTGTAACGTGTTCCTTTTATTTTGAGGTAACGTAGGGCGGTAACGCGTTTCTTTGAATTTGTAGGTAACGATTAACTTACAATTTTTTTGCGAAACGACATCCGAGTGACACAGACGCGCTCAAGCGGGCACGAGCGCGCGGATCC
>JAZHYW010054978.1:0-20106 GCA_037355805.1 Ixodes ricinus
GTACTATCGGAAACAATATGAGCGTGAACGCGCCTCCGCGTGTCGCCGCTACCCGAGCCGCCGCCCTGCGGCGCCGTTTTGAAGTTTTGCGCATGCGTGTAAAAATCCTGTCGCTGTTCTCGCTTTGAATGTTAACCCCCGTCTGTCGTCTGCTATCGTCCGTTTCACCTTACGGTGGATCGCAGAGGACGCTACGGGCCATCGGAGCTAATCCCAAGCCGTGTGAGTATCACGTGCCCTTCGGGAGAGCCGCGTAGTCGCACCTTCGTAGCGCAGGATTGGCTGGATGGGCTCGTAGCGCCCGCTGCGGTCCATCGTAAGGTCAAACAGAGCATTAGCGCGCGCTGGCGGCCGCTCGTGCTGTCGTCTCCTATGCGGCTCCTGTGTGCGCTGGCGGCCGCTCGTGTTGTCGTCTGCCGCACAACATTGCGTGCTCCGGCGGACACCCGCGCCTCCTACGCGAATTGTGTTTGCTCTGGACAGCTTTAATGGTGTTGATTTGCACGAAAGTCTACATTGAAACACAATGCTTTTATTCCTTGAACACGTGGCCCTAACACGTGAAAACATTTGTTATGCCATCGGTCATGGGCTCGACAGGCTTATTAGTACTGCTCATACTGTGTCCTTTCTGGACACAAGAAACTCAGAAACTGGAAACAGAAACGGAACGGAAACTCGGAAACACAGGGACAGCTCAACTACGTTGACCCGTTCGTCGTCAGGAACTCTAGCCATTTTCACTCAACTGAATCTTTTCCGGGCTAACCGTGGTTGAACGCTAAGCTTTGCAGATATTTTGTCTTTAATCTATATGCATGCTATCGCTGTGTCTCGACCCAATGAAAGAAGCCAGCTGCTTATCACGTATAAAATGTTGGCATTGCGTTATCGCAGAGGAAACTCCTGAATCATGTTAAGTGTCTGAGTACATGTCTGAGTTGTGACGGAAATACACGAGTCGCATAGCAGACGACAGCGCGAGCGGCCGCCAGCGCGCGCATAGCAGACGACAGACGGGAATTAACAGTCAAAGCGAGAACAGCGACAGGAGTTTTACACGCATGTGCAAAACTTCAAAACGTGCACCCTTTTAGACACCTTCAGCATTCGGGGGTGCACAGATACACCTATATTGGGGTGTGTCACTACTCCTTTCTTACACCCTCTTTGTCATTTCGGTGTGCAGGTACACCCTAATTTAAGGTGTACAAGTATTCCCTTCTCTTCACCCACGCAATTTTTGGGAGTAAAGATACACCCACCAGCATGGTTTACTATTACACCGTTGTTTACACCACCCCGCTCATAGGGAACTGAGATACACCCGCCAACAGGGTTTACTATTACACCGTTTTTTACACCCACCCCGCTCATAGGGAACATAGATACACCTCATTCAATGGTGTACCATTACACCTCTTTGTGCACCCACCTGAAGGAAACCTGTAAAAAATGTACGCACCCAGGTGGTTACAAAAAAGGCAGGTAAACAGACACAAGGGATTTTTTTCTAATCTTCTAGAAGTTTATTAGACAGCCTATTCCGTAAACAAGTACAAACGGGCAAGCAATCCGTGATAAGTGAAGATGTACAACGAAGCTGTTACACAACTGAGAAGATTACTTAGCAAACAAGAACCGGGGTGATTCTTAGGTAGTGTCTATTTTCCCAGCAGCCGGCAGAATTATTTACCGAAATTCTGGCGGCAGTCGCCACTCATTGGCGATACAATCACTTCATCGACACGCGATGTTTCATAGACAGCTCAGATTACCTTTCCTATATTAGCTTCTATTTTTTTTTTTTGCAATGAGCCACCCCACACTTTATGCGCGAAGTGACACGTATGGGTGGCACAGGTGGAGTAACATTTTTGTAATGTGCCGCCGCAGACTGTCGCCACGAAGCGACGTGAACGAGTGGGCTGGGTCGGTGAGCACGCGCCTCAGAGACACGCGCGACGCAATGTTCCTACAGCGTGCATTTCGCGTAAAGCGTGACGATGAAACATTAGTGTCCCCGAAACGTGTCTACAAAACGTGTATCAACAAAAAGTTGTCCATGAAACGCGTTTTCACAAAACGCCGGGATAATAAGAAAGTTAGTATTCTACCTGCAGTTATCACCGGATTGTAGACAGCTAATGGCAGACGACTGCCGATAGAATTTCGGGAAATTACTCTCCTGGCTGCTAGGAAATAGGCACTGCCTAATTTTAGAGGTAATCCGGAACAGAACGGTCATTTGCTTCAAAGGAGTAGGTAGCAGCGCACTTACGCAGAAAATACCGGACTTGAAATATGTAATCCGATATGTCGACACGGGCGCACTGCGGAACAACCACACAAACACAAAAACGAAAAGAAAGGCGTCTGTGAAGATTCAACACAACGTGGCAGAAGCAGTAATTTGCCAAACCGAACTCTAAACGCATCACATGAATTCCTTGGGGTTTTTTGAAGAAATCGCTTGTCGCCGATATACGCGTAGAGACTTTTCAAAAACTGGAAGCCTTGGTGCACTCGAATACGTTGTCGCGGACAGAAATCTCCGGCAGCCCCGCTGGTCGCCGCACAGCACACAAGAAACGAGGCCGGGAATCAGACATTCCAGAATCGGAAAGAGCTACTACGTCATCCGCGAAACCTTTACCACATGATCACGCTCCTGCCATTACCCGCGCCCAGTCAGCGGAGTAAAGGGTTAAAAAGCCTCCGGTTCATTCGTCCGGCGACTGCGCAGCTTATTCCACGCTTTCAGCTTAGGGAGAGAAGGAAAAGAGAGAGTATACGAAAATAGCTAGCTCCTTCAAGGCCAAAAGAGGCTGTCCTCGCAAAGGCTTATCTTCAGGGTTATCCCAACAAATTCGACCCAAAGTTAATAGTGCAATGGATGCTACCCGCGGCCTTGGCTTTCAGGCAGGTGCCGTGCTCTGCCTTATCTCTATCTTGGAGACTGTAGTCACGTGATCCTACCCGGAGACCCGATTGGCCTAAAACAAACGTAGCGTCTAATCTACTGTCAATACCGAGTGAACAGGATAGCTCCATACTTTCTAAGAAACTGCCCAACCCAAAAAGTGACTCCCAAGCGGGAATCCAAGCACAAGGTGATCGGGGTGCGTGGCTAGTGTGGGGGTGCACTGATACACCTAGAGGTTTTAAGGGAGAGGAGAATGCTCATTTTCGGTGTACAAGTACACTGGCTGGGCAAGGGAGGGTGCATCTTTCACAAAAAGGGTGCATGTGCGCCTGATACACCCGACTACACCCTTTTTTCTTAGAGTGATAGTTGTAGGGTTTGTTTCGTCATGGCGTAGCGGCCTGATGGTGCTGTAGAGAGCGTGTTCGCACGCCTTTGATTGTGCCCGTTTAGGGAATGCCCGGAGGAGTTGGTGTTTGTTCTTGCCATGTGCGGCTGAGTTTCCCCGTCTTTATCAAATTTTTGTTTGTTTTATTTTGTTTTACCTTTACGTGTTGTCAACTTCTTTGTCTGACTCTCCATCAGGCGTGAACCTATACCGTTGCCACCGCTCGAACCTAAATCTTTTATTTTTTTAACGCAATTTTCGTTAAGAACGGAGTTGGGTAATTTTATTCTTATCTATTTATTTTTATTCCCTACCCCTCTCCATGATACTCTCTCCGTGTGTTTCGAACCGTTTCTGTGTCATCACTTTTGTGTATTACGGATGTGAAAGGCCATTCCTGGTGATATGTGCGATGTGCGGTGAACAAACCCTAGCGTTTGGTTTCGGAAGGAATTGTATATAATATTTCAATGATGTGGTGGCTTTCTATGTCTTAGTAATATGACAGCTAATCGCTAGTCATGCTAGTTTACAGTAAAACGTTTATAAATCGAAATAATACAACGTCTGTACCTCTTGGATATTGAACGTCTAGTGGCCTGCTGATTTGGTTATATATGTTTCTCGTGGTTTCCCGCTCTTATCAAAACATGAATAACTATTCAATACCCCAAACTTCGTTTATAATTGATTACAAAATGCAGACAAAAATTCAAGAAAACTTTTTGACAATTCATAGAAACGCACGAATCGCTATGTCTGACTTAGGGCTTGCAAAACGAAGACGTCTTTTTCCGATATTGAGGCTTAAATATAGAACATACAAACAAAATACACACTTTTCCAGACTTGATTTTAGAGTAGAAAACTATCATATCTATATTTTTACGAAAAAAAATAAAAAAATGGGTTTTTTGAGAAAATTGATTTTAAGATTGGTACTTTTTGGTTTTCGCATAACATTAACGTCCACGTCTCGCAAAGGATATTTTATACAGCTGAGTCATTTTATAATATAATAAAGAGCGTGTTTCAGGCTCTCCGTAGACATAAAACATATTGATGTAACCCAAATAGATCGCCAGTATTTAATTGTCAAAGTTCGTCAACAATTAACCGAAAGGGCATTTTTGACATTTTTACAGAAAAAAAAGCAAAACGGCTAAATCTATTTCATGGTATTAGAGCGTTTTACCTGTGCCCACAGAGTGCTTGAAAAAAGTTAATATAATGAGGACTGAAAATCCACGGCGGGAGATCGAGCGAAACATCCGACCCACGACGAACGTGAAAAACACTGCTTTCCGCCGCGGCCTTTTTTAAAATTCTTAAGTCGAGAACAAAAAATCCGACGAACTTGCGGTTTGTGGCTACTGCGTTTTTAAAGACGACGCCATAACATATATTGTTTTTCAGCGAAATTAGAAATTCGATTCATTTTGCCTGCACGATTTGAGCTGAAACCACCCATATTATATAGATATATAGATATATATATACCGGGTGTTATTTGCGAAGATTTTCAAGCCTCCTGAAAATAAGGGCATTTGAAAGAAAAAGAAACTGTCTTCGGGAACAAACTACCAGCAACGGCGCACGTCAGGAATTGCCAAAAATGTACTAACTAGCCAGCTAATTAATTAAATTTTAGTTAATTAACTTTTTAATTTGTAAAATAGACGTCTGGTTCCAATTAGAAAGTTGCTCAGCGTTATCGAAAACCTCTAAATCAGTCTTTTCGAGAAAGACTTTGAGTGCTTGAGAAGGGTAGTAGCGCACTAGTGTCACCACTCGTGGAGCAGGTACAAGGCTGGAGCTAGATAAAAAGCGGAAAAATCGAGCGGGCGCCTTACCGAAAACGCTAGCCTTGTACCTGCTCCGCGAGTGGTAATTTTAGTGCGCTACTACCCTTCTCAAGCGCTCAAAGTCTTTCTCGAAATGTCTGATTGAGAGGTTTTCGATAACGCTCGGCAACTTTCTAATTTGAGCCATATGTCTATTTTCACTAGTTAAAAAGTTAATTAACCAATTTTAATTAATTAGTTGGCCTAATTAGTATGTTTTTTTGCAATCCCTAATGTCCGCCGTGGCTGGTAGCTTGTCCCCGAAGACAGTTTCTTTTTTTTTTAAACGCCCGAATTTTTAGGATTTTGGAAGTCTTCGCAAAAACACCCGGCATATATATATATATATAATATATATATATATATATTATATATATATATATATATATATATATATATATATATATATATATATATATATATATGTACAGTCTCATTTGGATTCAGGCAACGAGGTGCAGTCGTATTGATTGTTTATTTTTCTTCAAATTGTTATATTTCGTGGCGCATATTACAAGGAAAACAATCATTTTTATTTTGATGTACTCACATGTTCAGGTTCTTTCAAAACAAAATCTCAAAGAAGCGGGAACGGACGACGAAGTTTTGCCGTTTGTCGTGTGTGGCGTTTTTGAATCACTCTCATTCTCAAGGTGTTAAAAAGAAAGCTTCTATATTTTTTATTGTGATATATCTGCAAGTAAGTAAAACGTCACTCCAAGTGCTATTCATTATTCCTCGTTCCAATATTTGTAAAAATCCCCGAACTTGCCTCCGCGAACCACAGTAACCTTAACTGCGAATTTTTTAGTCGACAATGTTTAGTATTGTTTTTAATATATTTCTACGGGGAGAACCTTTCATTTCCTTGCACATTATGCACAATTTGTGTCTTGATCATGTAGATGTATTGAGAAATAAATTATTAATTAGAGAAGATATTCAATTTCTTTTAAAATTTGAGCGCTGATAAAAAAAACATTTTTAATTTTTGTTTTTCGTTTCGTGTTTTTTTAACATTTTTCTTTTAGCCAGCATACATTCCGTTCGATGTATATGCACTAGTTTTGAGTTTAAGTCTCTAAATTTGCTAAAAGAGAGCAAATGCCGATGGCGGATTAATGGGTTATGAAGAGGCTTCGAGGCTAAACGGTAATAGCTGCATATTTTTATTTTATTTTCAAATAATCTAGGAGACGTTTAGTGAGAATAATATGAAATGCATTATTGCTTGTAGATCAGAGATAGTGAGATATATTTATGAGCATCACATTCATGATAATGACGCGTAATGCTCATGTAAAGGGCGTTCTGCGTTACGTTTCAGTTAAGTATTTGTTAATTTTTTGCTAATGTGAAATAAAATATAGAATACGATGAGCTTTCGAAATTCGCTACTTCCAAAGTGCAAAGGTTTACTGCTTTCAGGCGACTTCAGCGTGATAACACACAAAATGGCACAGTTACGACATATAATTTCAGAGGTTCTCGGAACTGTTTTTGTAAAGCTACTTGACAACTTAGATTCTTGTAGGATAAATACCAAGTAAACAGCGCAGCTACAATTTTGTTTGAGTGGTTTACGATATATTTATTTACAGTGAGCGATTTAGGTTATACAGTTTGAGGTAGTAGAATACAGCTAGGTACATGCGACGCTCGAAATTAACGAACAGAAGATTCAAGTTCAGTGATGAATTTCCTAGCAGTTCAAGCTTTTCGCACTCTTTTCCCGGTGGAGAGCTCTGATTGTTGCTTGTACCCAGACATGTACAAATTACTCAAAAAAGGTAGTTAAGTTAAGTTACTGAGTATTGACGCTAAAAGTAATTAGAGTAGAGTAGAAATTACGCATTTGTAATAGTAATTGAGTAAACTACTAACTACTGTAAAAAGTAGCGAGTTACTTTGAAGTTACTTTCGAAGTTACTTTTTTATATTTTTGTGGCAGCAAAATGAACAGCCGTTTTGATCCGTGAAAAACCCTGTGAGCCTAAAATAAATGAAGTCATCTTATGGCTTGCGTCTTCACCAAATTGTTTATTGGCTCACAGAAGCAATTGACTTTCGAGACGCCCCAGCCAAGCTAAAAAGACGTTCCACCGACTCGCTGGATGGAACGGAACCGTTAAATTTCAGAAACAGGCTGTGCAGGGTCGGGTAAGCGAGTGTTGGCATCTTAGGTGTCCATGACGAAACATGATGTGAGGTTCGCCTCGGCTAGAGGGTCTTTTATTACAAACTCTCTTCCTTTTTTCTATTTTCTTCGGCAAGGTGAGATTGTTATGACTGGCCCCTCTTTATTCCCACGACGTTCGGAGAGTACGCTAAGCGAGTGCACCTGACCGTCAAGGGTTCAAGTCTCGCGCCACGACGATGAGATCATCCGGATGACTGCGCGTCTCGTTGCAATGCTCGCACTACGCTACTGAGAAAAAATTTGTTTTCGTTTACCAGAAGATGAATCGAAGTATACTTCGCCGCTGACGCCGGGTCCAACAAAAGGATCTCTCAAGGGTGACTCGCAATCCTCGCCGGCCACTACGGTATCCTGACGCGCCTGACACGCCTGACAGGTATATCGTTTTCAACAAAGCGGAAGTCTCCCTGGCGTGGAAGGTCGGAAGGACGCGAAGGATTACGTGAACAAGCATCGTCGCTCGTACAGTTGCAGCTGGAAGCGGGAACGTGCTCCCATGAACGGATTATCCGTGTCTGCGTTTGTGCGCGGGGGAGTCCGGCTTTGCAAGGGAGTATGCGCTGACGACGAGGCGACCATGGGAACAGGCGCCCAGCTGCGAGGTCACGCCAGTGGCGTCTCCCGTGGAATCCCCAAACCGCTTGAGGCAGAACTCACAAAAGGCAGACAACATGAAAACAACAACCACCTTCGGAGTGTCCCCGCCTTTCACGGTTGCAGCTGGAAGCGGGGCGCCTGCGTGCATTACACCGGATTAGGTCAATACTCGTGCGCGCCGGTATTATGTTTTGGCTGCTCGTCGCCACCTTGGCCCAAGGACGCCTGTGATGCAGCTTCTACGGCTGGAACGGAATGTGAGGGGGCCCCTTGTTCGGGAATGCCACTTCATCTGTCGGCGTCTTATTCATTTCTGCGCTCAAACTTTTGTGATGAGCAAAATTAGCACTAGATTTCGAAAGTAGTTAGTAATTTGAGTAGAAGTTACCTGAAAAACGTAGTTAAATTAAACTACTAACTACCCAAATAAAGTTGTAATTGAAAGTTACCAAGTTACTCGGAAAAGTAGTTAAACTACAGTAGTTTGAGTAGAGTAGTTGAACTACGTCCAAGTCTGCTTGTACCAAACGTGGCACGAACGGAGACCAGACACTGAGCCAACGAATTCCCACTTAATTTATTCTCGGAACTTCATGAGGTCCACGGTGGTCGAGTCGATAATTCGTGTCTTGCCTTGCTTTGATGTACGCGCCGACACGAAGCCTGGAGAAGTGAGGATTGCAGCATTCGCAGGCTCTAAGCCGTCCAGCCTTTTGAACGTTTTTGTATTTTCTTTCTCTCCTTGGGGATGGTGCCGCCAAACGACTTCCCGATCCTTTTTTCCTGTTGCGATGCCAATAGCTCTTATTGCGAAGGTCGCAAAAGTGGATAGGGAAACATTGCAAAAGAAAGAGCCCAAGGCCCACGGCTCGCTCGCCATTTCGTGGGAAGCCGGAAGGAGTTTCACGCGTCTTCTGAATGCTATCGGAGCAAGAACCCATTCATATATCATCGTCGATCTCTAGCCCTTGATTAAGTTGTCCTCTCCACTTGGCCGCTCAGTGCCTGGTAAGATGACTGGCAGTCTCGTGAAACAAATAAAGAAACAAATACATATTGCTATATTTAAAAACTATTTAGAGGGCTGTTCAATGTGAATATTTCCCTCGTTGTGCTCCTAAATTATTCATGCAAGTATTGTTGCCACCACAACTGACTGCATCGAAAATGACACACATATTGCACTCGTCATAAACCCACAGTGGGAAGTTACTGTTCTCTAGATTCTGGAGAGGCGCGAAACTCCAGATAAATGATTTTAGAACCACTTGTTGTTTGGAGAGTAAAATAAAAATGTAAAAATATTAAGGGTGACAAAAATAAATAAAAATGATTCTGTTGTGTTTTAAAGGTGAATTTTGCATTTAAGAATCTACACATTTCTAACATAGTATAGATTATGTAGAGCGTAGAGTTTAGGCTTGAGGCATCTCGAATCATGGCACCAGCGAAAATTGTCTCAAAACACGATTTCGGCGGTTGTAATTTTATAGATTGTTTAGGCTATTGGAAGTACAAACATGCTTTTATACTCGTAACGACATCAATGTCTTTTATACGATTATTTATTAAATATCTCTTAGATTTCTATAATAAAATATAAAATATACAGCTATAACCGTTTGGCCTCGAGGTTTCATAAACCCACCATCGGCATTTCCTCTGTTTTAGCATATTTAGAGGCTTAAAATTCGAAACTATTGCATATAGATCTAGCGGAATGTATGCTGGCTAAAAAAATAATAAAAAACGCGACGCCAAAAAACAAAAAAAAAGTTCTTTTTTATACATCGTGTTGAAAGTGAACAAAGATTGAAAACCTTCTCTGTTTCATAATTTATTTCTCAGTACTCGTATACGATCAAGACATAAACGTTTTATAATGTGCAAGGCAATGAAGGGTTCTACTTGTGGTATAATTAAAAAAAAACAATAGTAAATATAGTCGACTTAAAAAAATCCTCTGTTTAGGTCACAGTTGTTCGCAGAGGCATCTTTGGGGATTTTTACAAAGATTGAAGCGAATAATAATAAACAGTGCGTGGAATGTCGTTTTACCTATTTGCATATATACATCTCAATAAAAAAGATATAAGCTCTTCTTTAAATACTTTGAGACTGAGAGTGACTCAAAAACGCCACACACGAAAATCGGTCAAAACCTCCTAGTCCTTTCCCGCATCTT
This sequence comes from Ixodes ricinus, assembly GCA_037355805.1. Lineage (NCBI taxonomy): Eukaryota > Metazoa > Arthropoda > Arachnida > Ixodida > Ixodidae > Ixodes > Ixodes ricinus. Next base: position 10,141 of record JAZHYW010054978.1, read on the forward strand.
TGAGAATGTTTTCTGAGAAACTAAACATGTCAGGACATTAAAATAAAAAGGATTGCTTTCATGGAACCTGCGCCATGAGTTATAAATATTTGAAACAAAATAAAAAATACGACTGCACCTTGTTGCCTGAATCCAAATGAAACCACCCACATTATATATATGGGTGATTTCATCTCAACTAAAACACGAATTTTGGGTCGAATTTAAAATTTTTGCGAGTTGGAGGTTGATTTTCTAAAAAGCCTACCTTTTCTTTTGGCTAATTGTTTTTCTCTAGCTACCTATTGCAGTGCTTTATAAAGTACAATAAACAAAAATGTAATATTTTGTTTCTACGGCGGCTATAAAAGCTTACAATTTGGTTTTTATTGGCTATTCGCCCAGTAATACAAGTGACACACAAAAAGAAACTAACTCAAAATTAAAGCCTCTGAAATTTTTAGTAACTATCTATAAATTCCTTTAATAAAAGAAGATGCAAACGGCGAGTTATGCTGATAAAGCGTCTAGGTCTTAATACGTTTAATGTTTTTTTTAATTGTCAAACCGCCTGTTTGCAACAATATTTGACGAAGTTCAGCAAGCTGTGCTGTGTGACCTAATCAATATATTTTTATGATTTTTGAATCACCGTAAATCTCGAATTAAGCTCTTTTTATTTATAATTGTGAATATTTTGCGCTAAACATATAACGCGAAACATTTGCCTGAAAAACGAATATTTAGAAAGACTTGCAAGTTCGAAGTCGATTTTCTAAAAAAAAACACCTTTTATTTCTCTCATTTCTTATTGACAGTTAGGTAATATAGTAGTCTATCAGGAACTACCAAAAGAATTTGTAATATATTGTTTGTATGGCCGCTATTAGGACTCGAATCTTGTGCTATGAGAGTTTATGTCGCCAATTTTCTGCCCCTTCATGTTTATTGCATTTGTATAGGTCTTTGGTTAGATCACGGTTAGAATTTCGCTCTGTGGTTTGGAATTCACTGACTATTTCGCAAGCTATCGCGATTGAAGATGTGCAGAAGCGAATGATTAGAATTGTCTATGATAGGTATATTGGAAGGGGGTGTTTCTACCACTACGAATCATTGCTTCACAGGTTTCTATTGCACAAACTGACTGTGAGGAGACAGTACCGAGATTTTATGTTCTTATACAAAGTTGTACATGGTTAGGTAAACTCGACGGACTTATTGCAGTCTATTTCCTTCCATGGTCCACCCCGAATTATTAGGAACAAATCAACGTTTTACCCCTCCTGTACATCACCTGTGTCACCTCTTTTGAGGGTTCAAATTGATTTTAATAATGCACATCAGAATAACTTTGATATTCTTAGTACACATCAGGATTTTATGCAACAATTACGCGAATGGATGCAATTGCCTTAAGCAGGCCAAATCAAACCTACCCTTAGTTTTTTTTTCTTTTTTTTCTTGCTTGTGTTTGTTGTTAGCTTTTTTTTGATAATTTGGATTTTATCTTGTATGTATAATAATTCACCCATGTTTGTGCACCACACAGTAGACCGCTAGGTTGTTTGTGGGCACTGGAAAATAAACCATTATTATTATTGAACGGGACTTCGCATAGACGCTCAGCTGAGCAGAATTTTGACCTATGTAAGGTCACAATTAATTTGAGTGCTTACCTCAATATCTGAGCGTAAAAGCCAGTGCAGCAACAATATTTATCCTAAAAATATTTATTTATTTGGCACTGGCGTGATTTGCAAGGTGTGGGAGCTTCGCCTTATGTATTGACGGAGAAGATACGTAACATCTAGACTCCTGGACAAACTTAAGTCAAGAGGAAAAAGTCTTAAGTAACCCGGCATGAATCACTGAAAATAGAAATGAAACCTAAAACACATGATTAACACATTTGAAGCCTTACCCACTACGAACTGATCATTATTTTACAAAAGAGTCCGTACGTCCACAAAATAAACCGTACTTCTTAAGCGTCAGATACAAAATCATAGGTATGTATATGAACTGCTTATCTGTTTGACATCAGAAAATATGACCATTACATATCAAGTTCGGTATTTCAAACTCAAAGCGGAAAGCAAAAGGCCCAAGAGGAATTCTCTAACGATCTGCATTTCCACGTATTGAGAGGAAGTAAGCGCTGTGCCCGCACTTGTGGATACGGACTTCTAAATACCTTTTTTAAGTACACTACTTCAAAATTTATTAATGTTTATGTTTGGATATTGAACTAACTGCTAACGATAAGTAGACAGCCTTAGATAGGCCAAAATTCTGCTCAGCAGAGGGCCTGTGCGAAGTCCCGTTCAAAACGCTCATAGCAGTTGATTCGAGTCTTAATAGCGGCCATACAAACAATATATTACAATTTTCGTTGGTAGTTCCCGATAGACTAATATATAACCTAACTCTGAATAAAACATAAACGAAATAAAAGGTGGGTTTTTTTAAAAAAATCGACTCCAAACTTGCTAGTTTTTCGAAATATCCGTTTTTCAGGCACATGTAGCGCATTATATACTTATCGCAAAATGTTGAAATTATACTCAAAAGAAAGAACTTAATTGGAGCTTTATGGTGATGTAACGATCATGAAAATATGTGGATGAGGTCAGACAGCAAAGCTTGCTGAGCTGCGTCAAATATCGTCGCAGAGAGGCGGTAAGACAAATAAAAAAAACATTCATTAAGAATGTCGTGACCTGAGACGCCTAATTAGCATAAAAAAGCATATGTCGAGAGTGTTCCCAAAAAGTTATATTTATGTGGCGTAAAAGTAAGGAAAAGGGATGGAGGGAGATATGGCACCCCTGATAAGCTGGAAAAATTACGAGTTTCCACCTTGGCCGCTTAAAGGGTCCATAACTTAAGAACGAAAAATCCGACGAACTTTGCGTTCGAGTATTCTTTTATTATGGGAATATCCCGATAACATGTATTTTTCGGGAAAATTAAAAATTTGACCCAAAATACGTGCCTGAGTTGAGATGAAATCACATATATATATATATATATATATATATATATATATATATATATATATATATATATATATATATATATATATATATATATATATATAAAAGTTCGCCCTTAACAGCTGTGTCAGAAGCGACGGGAGGAGGCGATGCAAAACGTTTCGGGTCTGGTAGGTCCTTCGTCAGTCAATATATATGCATATATATATTAAAAAAGTCCTGACAAAGGCCGGACTCCGGCCGAAACGTCGAAGAATAACCCCGTCCGTTGTTGCTGTTTTCACCAAGGGTTTTCTTTTCTTCTCAGTGATATATGGATGATTTCATCTCAACTCAAATACGAATTTTGCGTCGAATTTTTAATTTTTGCCAAAGAAATACATGTCCTCGTGCAATTCCTATAATAAAAGAAGACGCACACGGCGAGTTCGTCGGATTTTTGTTCTCAAGTTATGGACCGTTGAAGCGACCAAGGTTGAAACGTTTTTCCAGCTTATCGGGAATGCCATATTTTACTCCATCCCTTTTCCCTACTTTTTACGCTACATCAATATAACTTTTTTGGAAAACTGTTGAGATATGCTTTTTTAGGCTAATTAAGTGTCTGGGGGATAAGATCCTTAACGGTTTTTTTATTATTTAATTGTCAAACCGCCTCTCGGCGACGATATTTGACGAAGTTCAGCAAGCTGTGCTGTGTGACCTAATGAACATATTTTTATGATGTTTACATCACCATCAATCTCCAAATAAGCTCTTTCTTATGAGTATAATTTGGATATTTGGCGCTAAATATAAAATACGCGACATGTGCCTCAAAATGAATATTTCGTAAAACTAAAAAGTTTGAAGTCGATTTTCTAAAAAAATTCACTTTTTTATTTCTTTTATTCTTTATTCATAGTTAGGTAATATAGTAGTCTCTCATGAACTACCAACAGAAATTGTAATATATTGTCTGTATGGCCGCTTTTAAGACTTGAATCTCGTGCTATAAGCGTTCTAAACGGGACTTCGGACAGGCGCTCTTCTGAGCATAATTTTGGCCTATGTAAGGTTCTTTATTTATCGTTAGCAGTTAACTCAATATCCAATCATAAACGTTAATAAATTTGGAGTAGTGCACTTAAAAAGCGTTACCTAGAAGTCCGTATCCACACGTGCGGGCACAGCGCTTACTTCCTCTAGAGAATTCCTCTGAGGCCTTTTGCTTTCGGCGTTGAGTTTGAAATACCCACCTTGATATGTAATTGTCATATTTTCTTATGTCAAGCAGATATGCAGTGCATATACATAGGAACGATTTAGTATCTGACGCTTAGGAAGTACGGTTTGTTTTGCGCAAATACGGACTCTTTGATAAAATAACGAGCATTTCGTAGCGTGTAAGGCAACAAATGTGTTAGTCATGGGCTTAGGTTTCATTTCTATTTTCAGTGATTCATGCCGGGTTACTTAAGACTTTTTCCTCTTGACTTAAGTTTGTCCGGGAGTCTAGATGTTACGTATCTTCTCCAATCAATACATAGGGCCAAGCTCACACACCTTGCCAAATCACGCCAGTGCCAAGTAAATAAATATTGTAAGGATAAATATTGATGCTGCACGGGCTTCTAGGCTCAGATATTGAGGTAAATACTAACATTAAATAGAAAACCTTACATACGTCAAAATTCTGCTCAGCCCTAAGTAGCACATTTCCTCGGCTCAGGCTTGGGCCAGATTGGCGCGACCTATAGCCAACTTGGCTCAAGCCTGGCACAAGCTTGCCCCAAATTGTCCCAAATATGAGCCGGAGAAGTGTGCTGCTAGGGGCTGAGCGTCTATGCGAAGTCCCGTTCAAGACTCTCAAAGCACGAGATTCGAGTCCTAATACCGGCCACACAAACGATATATTACAATTTCTGTGGGTAGTTCCTGACAGACTACTATATTACCTAACTGTGAATAAAAAATGCAAGAAATAAAAAGTGGGGGCTTTAAGAAAATCGACTTCAACCTTGCAAGTTTATCTAAATATTCGTTTTCTGGCAAAATGGTCAGCGTTATATGTTTAGCGCAAAATATTCGAACTATATTCAAAAGGAAGAGCTTAATTGGAGCTTTACGGTGATGCAAAGATCATAAAAATATATTGATTAGGTCACACAGCACAGCTTGCTGAACTTCGTAGAAATATTGTTGCAGAGAGGCGGTTTGACAATTAAAAAAACAAACATTAAAGCGATTATGACCTAGAGGCTTTATTCGCATAACTCGCCGTTTGCATCTTCTTTTATTAAAGGAATTTATAGGTAGCTGCTAAAAATATCAAACCAGTTAAATGTGAGTTAGTGTATTTTTGTGAGTCACTTGTATTACTGGGCGACAAGTGAACGAAAACCAAAATTTGAGCTTTTATAGCCGCCATACAAACAAAATACTACATTTTCTGTTTAATTTACTTTATAAAGTACTGCAATAGGTAGCTAGAGAAAAACAATTAGCCAAATAAAAGATGGGCTTTTTAGAAAATCAACCTCCAATTCGCAAAATTTTGAAATAGCCCTTGCTTTACGAGAAAATACTGCCCTTTCTCTTTTACACACAACATCAAATTTGTTATCATTAGAAGGAGCATACTCTAAGCTTTCTGAAAATATTAAGTATGTTAAGACAGCTCATATAGGTCACACGAAAGAGCTGGTGAGCGTTGACAAATATCGTCCAAAAAACGTCATATTGGCAAATTTTCTAAACTATATTTTATATAAATTGTCGCGTTGGAATTATTTATCGGAGGTAAGTATGTTCACAGGCATCTATTAAAAAAATAGGAGGCGCCAATCTTGAATTAGTGTATTTTTGCGAGTAAGTTGATTTACTGACAAAACAGTAAAACAAAATCAGATTTCAAGTTTTTATAGCTGTCATACAAACAAAATATTACATTTTCTATTTATATTACCTTATAAAGCACTGCAATAGCTAGCTAGAGAAAAACAAATCAGACAAAAAAGGTGTTTGTTGTTTAGAAAATCGACATCCAATTCGCAAAAAGTTTGAAAAAGTACTTGATTTACGGAAATACAGTGCCCTTTATCTTTCAGAAACAACATTAAATTTGATATCCATAGAAAGAGTATGCCCTCAGCTTTCTGAAAATACTAAATACGCTACGATATCTTGAATAGGCCACACGGAAGAGCTGCTCAAACTTTGACAAATATTGTCAAAGGGACAAATTTTGACAACATTTAAAACAAAAGTGAAGATAAATAATCACAATAAAATAATTGACCATAAAAAATCGCTATTCTGAGAGTGGCGGGAAAACGTTACATTGCATTACCAAAAAGAGACAAAAAGTTGAAAGGAGTGAAACATGGCACCTCCGACAGGCGAGAGCGAGGTCAGCTTGGGCCTCGGATGCTTGAAATGTCCATAACTCGAGAACGAAAAATCGCCCGAACTTGCGGTTTGCACCCCATGTCACAGAAGGGTTTTCCCCAAAACATATATTTGTTTTGTCAAGATTAAAAATTCGACCCCAAATGCGTGCCTGAGTTGAGATGAAACCACTCATATATGCCCTTGAACGGACGTGTGTTCATCACTACACCTAATGATTACAGGTTTAAAAAGTGTCGTCAATGTTCCGGTTTTCTATAGGACACATTGACATTAGACATCATTTACTAAAACAAAAGAATTGAAAGCGAAACAAAATAAAAGCCGTTTACAACTCCCTGTAACACCGAATTAGAGCGCAGCTCTTGAGTGAGAGGAGGGAAGGGTACAGAGGGAGCAGTATACCCCTCCTCCCTCCTCCTCACCTCCTCATCCTGCCGGCTACTCCTCCCTCCAAGCGGCGTCCGCGTCGCCGTCGCCGTAGGCGTAACCATGAGGTCACGTGACCCTCGACCTCACGGGGGTCACGTGACGTCACCGGGTCAAGTAACGTCAAGGGGGTCACGTGACCTCACGGGGGGTTACGTGACGTCACCGGGGTCAAGTAACGTCAAGGGGTCACGTGACCTCACGGGGGTCACGTGACGTCACCGGGAGTCAAGTAACGTCAAGGGGGTCACGTGACCTCACGGGGGTTACGTGACGTCACCGGGGTCAAGTAACGTCAAGGGGGTGCACGTGACCTCACGGGCGTCACGTGACGTCACCGGGGTCAGGTAACGTCAAGGGGGTCACGTGACCTCACGGGAGGTTACGTGACGTCACCGGGGTCAAGTAACGTCAAGGGGGTCACGTGACCTCACGGGGGTCACGTGACGTCACCGGGGTCAAGTAACGTCAAGGGGGTCACGTGACCTCACGGGGGTCACGTGACGTCACCGGGGTCAAGTAACGTCAAGGGGGTCACGTGACCTCACGCGGGGTTACGTGACGTCACCGGGGTCAAGTAACGTCAAGGGGGTCACGTGACCTCACGGGGGTCACGTGACGTCACCGGGGTCAAGTAACGTCAAGGGGGTCACGTGACCTCACGGGGGGTTACGTGACCTCATGGTTACGCCGACGGCGACGGCGACGCCGCTGAAACCAGAAACGGGCGCCTAAGAGCTGCGCTTTAGAACAAACAAATACGTTTACAATTCTCTGTAATGCCGAATTAGAGCGGGGTTCTTGAGGATGAGGAGGTGAGGTACGGAGGGGAGGGTGTGCCCCTCCTTCCCCTGCGTACCCTCCCCTCTTCCTCTCTTGCTCCCCTCCGAGATAGCGGAATATTTTTCTCTAAATTTCCCGTTAAATTTAGTGAACATTTCCCCTCTAAATTCAGCGAGAAAATTTAGCGGAAAACTTTCCCCGCTAACTTAAGCGGCGAAACGTCCCATGTCGCAACGCGCGGTTACGCCGACGCCGACGCCGCTCAACCCGGAAACGGGCGCCTAAGAGCTCCGCTCTAAAAAAGCATATTTATTTTATATATTTATGAGTTCATAAATATTAAAAAAACATTAAAACGCTGCTATTAAAACACAGCTAGCTTGCACTCGTGAAGGAATTGGAAATGCTGCTTTACGAATGAATGTCAGAAGTATAGACGCTTGGCACACGCGCCAGATTACAGCCGTCATTGCTAACCTAGCTTCTCTTGTCTTGCATGGGTACCGAGCCGCTGGAAACGGGCGTTGAGGAGCCTTCAGAAAGGCCAATACTTGGGAAAAGGCTAAAATGGGAATAACCTGGCTTCCTATATTGATGATGAAGTGAAGTAAACGGATTAAGAGGAAAGAAAAACGGAAGGTCAGCTATGGCGGCGCCCATGCACGGCTGCTGCAAAGCGTCTATGGACCAACACGCGGCTCTGACGTCAGGCCACTGCGGTGGCGCTGCTGTCGGCACGATGCATGCGCAAACGCTTCTGTTGACGCGAGCCTGGTTTCCGCACATGCACAGTGCCCACACTCGTGTGGGAAAACGGTGACTTGTTTGTAAACAGCGGTATATAGTCGAGTTGTTTTGAAATCTGGTGGTCATTTTTTAACTGAGTGTAGAACGGCCAGGCTACATTCATGCCTTCCTTTGCTTCATAGCTCCAGCAAGCAGCAGGCGAGTCTTGAGCAGACGAGAATGCCAACAAAGGGAAAGTCAACCCCGGTCTACAGGGAGATCGAGGGACTCTGCCTCAGCTACTACTTCAGCGACGAAACCGTCCGCTCAGCCCTCGCCTACAAGCCGAGGCCAGATGACGTGTTCCTCGGAGGCTATTTCAAATGCGGTACCACATGGATGCAGTACCTCCTCTGGAACATTTTCAGTGGTGGCGTGCCCCCGAGAGACAAGGAGGAATTCAGGGCCAAGTCACCCGTCTTGGAATACAATGGAGCCCAAGCCGCCGAACAGATGCCGAGACCGGGCGTCCTCAAGACGCACCTACCGTTCGACAGGCTGCCTTACTCGAAGGAGGCCAAGTACTTCTACATCACAAGGAACCCTTATGATTGCTGCGTCTCCTACTACCACCATATGAAGATCATGCCGGCCTACTTCTTTGAGAACGGTACCTTCGACCAGTCCTTTGAGTTGTTCGTGGAAGGGATAGGTGAAAGCGGCGACTACTTTGACCACCTGCTCTCCGGGTACGCACATCGGAACGACCCCAACGTGTTCTTCCTGACGTACGAAGACCTCAAGAAGGACACGGTGTCCTGGGTGCTGAAGATGGCTGACTTCCTGGGTAAAGAGTACGGCGAGAGGTTGCGAAGTGACCCAAATGTATTGGAACGGGTTCTGGAAGCGTCCAGCGTATCGACCATGAAGAAGGTATTTAAAGGCGAGTGGGAGTCAGAGGTGGCTCGTGTCCCGCCGGCCTTGGACAATTCTCACGGATCGCTGCAACTTAGTGAAGAGTTGGTGGAAGAAGCAACCCACAAGCCTGCTACCGGCAATCTCGTTCGCAAGGGCGAAGTGGGAGACTGGAGGAACTATTTTTCGCCGGAACAGATCGAAAGAATGAAGCAGCGGATTGCGACAAAAACAGCAGGCAGTGACGTCATGGAGCTCTGGCAAGAGTGCGACATTCCATGACTGAACTGGGTGGACTGAACGCGCAAGATAAAACGTCTATCCTTTTTGCCACTATGTCTGCAAGAAACAGAAAGCCCTTCGAATTGGATGCCCTGATTAAAGGTCAGATTTGTGCTCCTAGTGGCTCGTGGTACCGCATGTGTTTTCGATTTTTCTACCAATTAAAAGTACACGCATACTTTCACTACTATTCACCATTCATTTGTCCTCTTAGAGTTAACTGAATAATCAGTAAAATTACTACGTCAGAATTGTTCCATGTCACTTAATGAGGGTAGTGGTGATCTTTTTAAAATACATATAATTACGCTGAAATGATACAGCGAGTTTAGAAGAATTTTTGGATCATACACCTCGTTCTAACCTTAAAAATAGTGGAGATTGCGGACATGTCGAGCGAGCATTTTGCACCAGGTAATCACACTCACTGCGAAACTGCTGTTGGCGTAAATAGGATTGGGCG